>JASEVX010000001.1:62302036-62395757 GCA_031761405.1 Serripes groenlandicus
ATCCGGGTGGAATCCGGCTAGCGTGTCTGGGAGCCAGAGTGTGTCACTTTCATTTGACATATATGTCAGGATGACAGTTAAACTCTCTAATTTCCAGCCGGAGTTGGCCGGAGTTGGCCGGAGTTGGGCTGCCAGAACGCCAACTTGATGTGAACATTGCAGCCAGCTGCGATAAATCCGGGCGGAATCCGGCTAGTGCAACTCGGAGCCAGAGTGAGGCACTTTCACCTGACACATGTCACGATGCCAGTTAAGCTTTCTAATTCGAACAGGACGGGTGCAAAGTCGGGAATATGTCGGGACATCCCAACTCCGGCCTGGTTTTGCAGTCGGCTGCGATACATCCGGGTGGAATCCGGCTTGCGTTTCTGGGAGCCAGAGTGTTTCACTTTCACCTGACATATATGTCAGGATGCCAGTTAAACTCTCGAATATCAAGCAATTTCCAGCCGGAGTTAGCCGGAGTTGGGCTGCCAAAACGCCAACTTCATGTGAACATTGCAACCAGCTGCGATAAATCCGGGCGGAGTTGGGCTGTAGACTTTGCCAAAATGCCAACTTCACCTGAACATGGCAGCCAGCTGCGATAAATCCGGGTGGAATGCGGCTAGTGCGACTCGGAGCCAGCCTGAGGCGCTTTCACCTGGCATGCTTCAATCCACCGTCCAATCCATCTATCTCGAAAATACTAAGCTTCCTCATCCAGATAAAATCTCCACATGGAACGTCGACCATAGTAATAACCATTATGTCATAACAGGGACTACTAATACGTATTAGTAGTCCCAGTTTATAATAAGTATTTATGAATATCATTAATGGGATAGTGTTTAAGATCTCCTGAGGTCAAGGTCAATGTCACAGTTGTAAACAATAGTTAAACGATAGTATGTTCATTCTTTTCAGTTATAGTTTGGCATAATGTCACCATATTATGCTTATAGTAATTGTTTAAGAAGATATATAATGGGATTGTTTTGGGGCTCCTGAGGTAAAGGTCAATGTTACCAAAATAAAAAAACGCATGATGCAATGTCTTAATTTATTTTAGTAACAGCTGACATAATATCAAGTGTGTAATACGTACTTATAAAGACATTTCATTGGGATTGTATTTTGGGGCTTCAGAAGCTGTTGCAGTCTCGGCGACAGTAAACCACCAAAACATGTTTGTGTTTGGAGTTAACACTTTACCTAAAATCATAACTACAGACATGAATATATTCTCGAAAGATGTTCGCTGTGCGAATTTAGAATTCAAACTCGAATACCATTTTGAAAGGTTGGTGGATATCGGGCCTGATCCGCCATATTCAGATAAACAATACGATCGTCCTAACTTTATTATGTTGTGTCTTTTAGCGTCCACTCTTACTGCTGAATGCTCTTATTGAGCGACTGAAAATAAATCTCCACAAGTCTGTTATTACTATGGTCGACGTTCCATGTGGAGATTTTATCTGGATGAGGAAGCTTAGTATTTTCGAGATAGATGGATTGGACGGTGGATTGAAGCATGCCAGGTGAAAGCGCCTCAGGCTGGCTCCGAGTCGCACTAGCCGCATTCCACCCGGATTTATCGCAGCTGGCTGCCATGTTCAGGTGAAGTTGGCATTTTGGCAAAGTCTACAGCCCAACTCCGGCTGTATATTGCTCGATATTAGAGAGTTTAACTGGCATCCTGGCATATGTTGGGCCGACGGAGTTGGGCCGACAGAGTGGCTCCCACCCTCGTTTTGGCGTGCCTATTGCTCGAGATAGATGGATTGGACGGTGGATTGAAGCATGCCAGGTGAAAGCGCCGCAAACTGACTTCCTGTTGCATGACATCCGGTTTCGCCAAGTTCCGTCAGCCGGCTGCCATGCACAGCTGGAGTTGGGATTTCCCGACATATTCCCGACTTTGCACCCGTCCTGTTCGAATTAGAGAGCTTAACTGGCATCGTGACATGTGTCAGCTGAAAGTGCCTCACTCTGGCACCGAGTAGCACTAGCCGGATTCCGCCCGGATTTATCGCAGCTGGTTGCAATGTTCACATGAAGTTGACGTTTTGGCAGCCCAACTCCGGCTAACTCCGGCTGGAAATTGCTGGTTATTCGAGAGTTTAACTGGCATCCTGACATATATGTCAGGTGAAAGTGAAACACTCTGGCTCCCAGAAACGCAAGCCGGATTCCACCCGGATGTATCGCAGCCGACTGCAAAACCAGGCCGGAGTTGGGATGTCCCGACATATTCCCGACTTTGCACCCGTCCTGTTCGAATTAGAAAGCTTAACTGGCATCGTGACATGTGTCAGGTGAAAGTGCCTCACTCTGGCTCCGAGTTGCACTAGCCGGATTCCGCCCGGATTTATCGCAAATGGTTGCAATGTTCACATGAAGTTGGCGTTCTGGCAGCCCAACTCCGGCCAACTCCGGCCAACTCCGGCTGGAAATTAGAGAGTTTAACTGTCATCCTGACATATATGCCAAATGAAAGTGACACACTCTGGCTCCCAGACACGCTAGCCGGATTCCACCCGGATTTATCGCAGCCGGCTGCAAAACCCAGCCGGAGTTGGGTCGACAGAGTGGTCTCACCCTCGTCGTGGCGTGCCTATTGTTCGAGATAGATGGATTGGACGATGAATAGAAGCATGCCAGGTGAAAGCGCCTCAGTCTGGCTCCGAGTCGCACTAGCCGCATTCCACCCGGATTTATCGCAGCTGGCTGCCATGTTCAGGTGAAGTTGGCATTTTGGCAAAGTCTACAGCCCAACTCCGGCTGTATATTGCTCGATATTAGAGAGTTTAACTGGCATCCTGGCATATGTCAGGTGAAAGTGATACACTCTGGCTCCCAGACACGCTAGGCGGATTTCACCCGGATTTATCGCAGCCGGCTGCAAAACCCAGCCGGAGTTGGGCCGACAGAGTGGCTCCCACCCTCGTTTTGGCGTGCCTATTGCTCGAGATAGATGGATTGGACGGTGGATTGAAGCATGCCAGGTGAAAGCGCCGCAAACTGACTTCCTGTTGCATGACATCCGGTTTCGCCAAGTTCCGTCAGCCGGCTGCCATGCACAGCTGAATTTGGGATTTCCCGACATATTCCCGACTTTGCACCCGTCCTGTTCGAATTAGAGAGCTTAACTGGCATCGTGACAGGTGTCAGATGAAAGTGCCTCACTCTGGCTCCGAGTAGCACTAGCCGGATTCCGCCCGGATTTATCGCAGCTGGCTGCAATGTTCACATGAAGTTAGCGTTTTGGCAGCCCAACTCCGGCTAACTCCGGCTGGAAATTGCTGGATATTCGAGAGTTTAACTGGCATCCTGACATATATGTCAGGTGAAAGTGAAACACTCTGGCTCCCAGAAACGCTAGCCGGATTCCACCCGGATGTATCGCAGCCGACTGCAAAACCAAGCCGGAGTTGGGATGTCCCGACATATTCCCGACTTTGCACCCGTCCTGTTCGAATTAGAAAGCTTAACTGGCATCGGGACATGTGTCAGGTGAAAGTGCCTCACTCTGGCTCCGAGTTGCACTAGCCGGATTCCGCCCGGATTTATCGCAGCTGGCTGCAATGTTCACATGAAGTTGGCGTTCTGGCAGCCCATCTCCGGCCAACTCCGGCTGGAAATTAGAGAGTTTAACTGTCATCCTGACATATATGTCAAATGAAAGTGACACACTCTGGCTCCCAGACACGCTAGCCGGATTCCACCCGGATTTATCGCAGCCGGCTGCAAAACCCAGCCGGAGTTGGGCCGACAGAGTGGTCTCACCCTCGTCGTGGCGTGCCTATTGTTCGAGATAGATGGATTGGACGATGGATAGAAGCATGCCAGGTGAAAGCGCCTCAGTCTGGCTCCAAGTCGCACTAGCCGCATTCCACCCGGATTTATCGCAACTGGCTGCCATGTTCAGGTGAAGTTGGCATTTTGGCAAAGTCTACAGCCCAACTCCGGCTCTTATATTGCTCGATATTAGAGAGTTTAACTGGCATCCTGGCATATGTCAGGTGAAAGTGATACACTCTGGCTCCCAGACACGCTAGGCGGATTTCACCCGGATTTATCGCAGCCGGCTGCAAAACCCAGCCGGAGTTGGGCCGACAGAGTGGCTCCCACCCTCGTTTTGGCGTGCCTATTGCTCGAGATAGATGGATTGGACGGTAGATTGAAGCATGCCAGGTGAAAGCGCCGCAAATTGACTTCCTGTTGCATGACATCCGGTTTCGCCAAGTTCCGTCAGCCGGCTGCCATGCACAGCTGAAGTTGGGATTTCCCGACATATTCCCGACTTTGCACCCGTCCTGTTCGAATTAGAGAGCTTAACTGGCATCGTGACATGTGTCAGCTGAAAGTGCCTCACTCTGGCTCCGAGTAGCACTAGCCGGATTCCGCCCGGATTTATCGCAGCTGGCTGCAATGTTCACATGAAGTTGGCGTTTTGGCAGCCCAACTCCGGCTAACTCCGGCTGGAAATTGCTGGTTATTCGAGAGTTTAACTGGCATCCTGACATATATGTCAGGTGAAAGTGAAACACCCGGATGTATCGCAGCCGACTGCAAAACCCAGCCGGAGTTGGGATGTCCCGACATATTCCCGAATTTGCACCCGTCCTGTTCGAATTAGAAAGCTTAACTGGCATCGTGACATGTGTCAGGTGAAAGTGCCTCACTCTGGCTCCGAGTTGCACTAGCCGGATTCCGCCCGGATTTATTGCAGCTGGCTGCAATGTTCACATGAAGTTGGCGTTCTGGCAGCCCAACTCCGGCCAACTCCGGCTGGAAATTAGAGAGTTTAACTGTCATCCTGACATATATGCCAAATGAAAGTGACACACTCTGGCTCCCAGACACGCTAGCCGGATTCCACCCGGATTTATCGCAGCCGGCTGCAAAACCCAGCCGGAGTTGGGCCGACAGTGTGGTCTCACCCTGGTCGTGGCGTGCCTATTGTTCGAGATAGATGGATTGGACGATGGATTGAAGCATGCCAGGTGAAAGCGCCTCAGTCTGGCTCCGAGTCGCACTAGCCGCATTCCACCCGGATTTATCGCAGCTGGCTGCCATGTTCAGGTGAATTTGGCATTTTGGCAATGTCTACAGCCCAACTCCGGCTGTATATTGCTCGATATTAGAGAGTTTAACTGGCATCCTGGCATATGTCAGGTGAAAGTGATACACTCTGGCTCCCAGACACGCTATGCGGATTTCACCCGGATTTATCGCAGCCGGCTGCAAAACCCAGCCGGAGTTGGGCCGACAGAGTGGCTCCCACCCTCGTTTTGGCGTGCCTATTGCTCGAGATAGATGGATTGGACGGTAGATTGAAGCATGCCAGGTGAAAGCGCCGCAAACTGACTTCCTGTTGCATGACATCCGGTTTCGCCAAGTTCCGTCAGCCGGCTGCCATGCACAGCCGGAGTTGGGATTTCCCGACATATTCCCGACTTTGCACCCGTCCTGTTCGAATATGAGAGCTTAACTGGCATCGTGACATGTGTCAGCTGAAAGTGCCTCACTCTGGCTCCGAGAAGCACTAGCCGGATTCCGCCCGGATTTATCGCAGCTCGCTGCAATGTTCACATGAAGTTGGCGTTTTGGCAGCCCAACTCCGGCTAACTCCGGCTGGAAATTGCTGGATATTCGAGAGTTTAACTGGCATCCTGACATATATGTCAGGTGAAAGTGAAACACTCTGGCTCCCAGAAACGCTAGCCGGATTCAACCCGGATGTATCGCAGCCGACTGCAAAACCCAGCCGGAGTTGGGATTTCCCGACATATTCCCGACTTTGCACCCGTCCTGTTCGAATTAGAAAGCTTAACTGGCATCGTGACATGTGTCAGGTGAAAGTGCCTCACTCTGGCTCGAGTTGCACTAGCCGGATTCCGCCCGGATTTATCGCAGCTGGCTGCAACGTTCACATGAAGTTGGCGTTTTGGCAGTCCAACTCCGGCTAACTCCGGCTAACTCCGGCTAGAAATTAGAGAGTTTAACTGGCATCCTGACATATATGTCAAATGAAAGTGACACACTCTGGCTCCCAGACACGCTAGCCGGATTCCACCCGGATGTATCGCAGCCGGCTGCAAAACACAGCCGAAGTTGGGCCGACAGAGTGGTCTCACCCTCGTTTTGGCGTGCCTATTGTTCGAGATAGATAAATTGGACGGTGGATTGAAGCATGGCAGGTGAAAGCGCCTCAGTCTGGCTCCGAGTCGCACTAGCCGGATTCCACCCGGATTTATCGCAGCCGGCTGCAAAACCCAGCCGGAGTTGGTATTTCCCGACATATTCCCGACTTTGCACCCGTCCTGTTCGAATTAGAAAGCTTAACTGGCATCGTGACATGTGAAAGTGAAACACTCTGGCTCCCAGAAACGCTAGCCGGATTCCACCCGGATGTATCGCAGCCGGCTGCAAAACCCAGCCGGAGTTGGTATTTCCCGACATATTCCCGACTTTGCACCCGTCCTGTTCGAATTAGAAAGCTTAACTGGCATCGTGACATGTGTCAGGTGAAAGTGCCTCACTCTGGCTCGAGTTGCACTAGCCGGATTCCGCCCGGATTTATCGCAGCTGGCTGCAACGTTCACATAAAGTTGGTGTTTTGGCAGTCCAACTCCGGCTATTTCCGGCTAACTCCGGCTGGAAATTAGAGAGTTTAACTGGCATCCTGACATATATGTCAAATGAAAGTGACACACTCTGGCTCCCAGAACACGCTAGCCGGATTCCACCCGGATGTATCGCAGCCGGCTGCAAAACGTTTCGTTTTCGAAGTTGGGCCGACAGAGTGGCTCCTACCCTCGTTTTGGCGTGCCTATTGCTCGAGATAGATGGATTGGACGGTGGATTGAAGCATGCATGGTTAATACAGTCGGAGTTCCCGGAGTTCCACTTGTTTCGGCTGGTTAATACAGCTTGTGTTACTGGAATTCCCTCTGTTCCGGCTGGTTAATACAGCCGACGCAGCTGGAGTTCCGGTTTGTTAATACAGCCGACGCAGCTGGAGTTCCGGTTTGTTAATACGGTCGGTGTAAAGGGAGTTCCATCTGTTCCGCCTGTTACGGCTGGTTTATACAGCCGGAGTTCCGCCTGTTCCGGCTGGTTTATACAGCCGTAGTTCCGCCTGTTCCGACTGGTTTATACAGCCGGAGTTCCGCCTGTTCCGGCTGGTTTATACAGCCGGAGTTCCGCCTGTTCCGTCTGGTTTATACAGCCGTAGTTCCGCCTGTTCCGGCTGGTTTATACAGCCGTAGTCCCGCCTGTTCCGGCTGGTTTATACAGCCGGAGTTTTTTTTTTCAGATTTAAACATATTTTATTACGTATGTTACATAATATCAATATATACAAATGAACATTACATGATAACAAAATATATAACATATGCAAATGGATTGAACTACAAGTTATAACAACATTAGTTACAGTTCTCTCCAGTGCGGCTGTATAAATGTATATGTTTACCGGATTGAAAAAAAAAAATGAAAAGAGAACTTATGAAAAGAAAAAGAAAAACTATATTGAAATAAAGAAAAAACAGTAAGAGAAAAAAAAAACACAAAAAAATAATAATACCATGCCGCCCAGTCCCCATAGAATCCTCACTCCTCATCACATACACTCCTCACCCTACAACAGTGACAGCACTCAGTTAATTTAAGTTATTATTCAGGTTAAAACGTTTTGTCTGTTTAATATATTTCTGGAAATGATGAAAAATAAGTTGATTATTCTCTAATGCTAGATCTACATTGCCGTATAATAATTTAATGGTACTTAATGGGTGGAATTCACGAGTATTTGTAAATAGTTGCAGTCTTTCAATTCTGAAAAGGTCACATCGAAAAATAAAATGTTCTGCATCTTCGAATTCATCACCACATGCACAAATGGGAGTATCTCTTAAGTGGTTAACATAAAGGTCGGCGTTTAAATTACTGCAATTATTTCTTAATCGAGTATGTTGAATTGATAAGTATCGGTCACCGAATAAAAATAACTTCCGCCTGTTCCGCCTGGTTTATACAACCGGAGTTCCGCCTAATCCGGCTGGTTAATACAGCCGGAGTTCCGCCTGTTCCGGCTTGTTTATACATCCGGAATTCCGCCTGTTCCGGCTGGTTTATACAGCCGGAGTTACGCCTGTTCCTGCTGGTTTATACAGCCGGAGTTCAGCCTGTTCCTGCTGGTTTATACAGCCGGAGTTACGCCTGTTCCTGCTGGTTTATACAGCCGGAGTTCAGCCTGTTCCGGCTGGTTTATACAGCCGGAGTTCCGCCTGTTCCGGCTGGTTAATAAAGTCGAAGTTCCGCCTGGTTAATACAGTCGAAGTTCCGCCTGGTTAATACAGTCGAAGTTGTCGGAGTTCCGGCTGTTCCGACTGGTTAATACAGCCGACGTAGCTGGAGTTCCGACTTTACCGGCTGGTAAATACAGTCGGTATAGACGGAGTTCCAGCTGTTTCGGCTGGTTTATACAGCCGGAGAAGCCTGAGTTCCGGCTGGTTAATACAGCCGGAGTTGCCGGAATGATGATATTCGGCTGGTAAGTACAGTCGAAGTAATAGGAAATACAGCTTATCCGGCCGGTTTATACAGCCGGAGTAGCCGGAACTCCAGCTATTCCGGCTGGTTAATGCAGCCGGAGTAGCCGGAACTCCGGCTGTTCCGGCTGGTTGATACAGCCGGAGTAGCCGGAGTTCCGGCTATTCCGGCTGTTCCGGCTACTCCGGCTAACTTCACGCACATCATTACAGTTAGTACCGATAAAACGGTTGAAATTTATGAAGAATATTATGGGCTTAAATCGCAATGTAACGAATGCTTGTATCTATGGTGAACTTGGGCGATTCCCTCTGTTTGTTACTAGAAAAATTAGAATGATCAAATATTGGTATAAGCTTGGCAAAACTCCGGATTCCCTGATGTATAAACTTATGTATAATTGTAATAACATTGGCTCAAATAATTGTAATACATGGTCTGTTAATGTGAAACAATTGTTATGTGACTAAGGATTTCAATTGTTAAGGAACAGTACTGCTGTAAATGATGGTCATATCGCCGCTATAACACAACGAATAATTGAAACGTCTAGCAAACTTGATACATTTTCTCTAATAAAAAATGATATTGCATTGGAACCATATATGGTACATGTATCGAACTTCAGATATAGACAGGCATTAAGTAAACTGAGATGCTCAGGCCATTCTTTAAAGATCGAAACCGGTCGACATAACAACACACCACGTACCAGTAGAATATGTAAAAAATGCACAATGAATGTTTTGGAAAATGAATATCACTTTATTCTAGTTTGTCCCTATTATCGAGAATTACGAAAGAATATTCTGCCTAAATACTATTGTAAATGGCCAACTAGGCAAAAGTTTGTACAGCTGCTTAAATGTCAATCTACAATAGTTATGAGCAAGTTGGCTAAATTTACATACGAGACTTTCATTTATCGCCAGAAAGAAAATGACAATTCTGTATAACATTCCTATCTATATTGTTAAAATTTATTATATTTTTCTCATGTTATATAGTATATATAGTGTTGTCCGCCTGTAAGGACTATAAACCGTTTGTAATGTTTTTCGTCAATAAAAACTTTTGACTTGACTTTGAGTCAAACACAAATTATGAAAAACATCAAAAGTAAGTGTATCAGGTGCTACTAACAGAGTTAAACACATCGTTAATTGAACTGAAATAAAGGAAGGTTTCATCTTCTCATCTTTTGTGTGTATCAGTTGCTACTAACAAAGTTAAAATATGGGTTCTTACAATTAACACTCTAATAATTATGAATAAAATGTCGTTGCATTAATGGTGAAAACTAAGATATTTGGATTCAAATTTAATGGAATAAATAAACTATTTAAGACTAAATAAGAGGAGACATCCTTTTAACGGATCATATCATCGAAAAAAGTTCCACAATCTTAGTAGATGGTCACAAAAGGAACATTTGAGAAACAAGATAAACATTCTGACAAATGTTCAACTTGCTCAAAGTTAATCTTCTTCTTTTATGACGTTGTTTACCCTCGCGCTCGGCATAAATGCCATTTGGCGAGCAGCTATCGTTTATTCCAATATTTAATTTAATTTCAATTAGCAGTCGGTCTATTTTCAGCAGATTATTCTGATATTTATTGTGTCTCTATTATTGGGTCGTCAAAGTCAATATGCGGCCTCCGGAGTTTTAACAATATTTCCCTTCAATTTGGCCTAGTGGCCTAGTTTTTAACCCTTATTCGAACTTGGCCTAGATATCATTAAAAGAAAACAGTCTGACAAAAATTAAAGATGCTGAAGCAAATGTTGCTTCTACAGTGTTAACATTATTTTCCTTCAATTTGGCCTAGTTTTTGAACAGCCATAACCAATATGTGAACTTGGCCTACATATCAAAAAAACAAACATTCTGATAAATTTCAACATGCTTAAGTTAAAATGCAGCATCCAGAGTGTTGACCTAGATATCATTAAGGTAGTAGGACCCTAATGTCCATCATTTCAAACTATGATCAGCTTGATAATTTCTTAATGTGTATCATTTCATGGATTCAAAAAAAAAAAAAAAAATTTACCTTCAAATAACAACTTTATTTTAATTTGAATTACCCTACCCACCTTTCAGAATTTTCGATAAAAACGACATCACGGAGAAATAGCCATACGGTATTACAATTTTTGACCGCGTAAAATTGGAACATCGACGTTGAAAAGCAAAATCAACAAGTTCTAGAAATACGCATGATCTGTTCTTTATTAATAATTAACTTTAACCTTTTGGGAACATTATGCCAAAAAATATAAATGTTTTACCGTCTCTTTTTAAAAAGAAATATAGAGTTTGAAATTCCCAACTACCTATTTCAGCCGTGACTGCAAGTGATAACATCTTCAAAGAAGCTAATATTTATGTATAGAAATGTATTTAAGTACTGTTTAATGAAAGTACAATATAAACTTCTGTAAAAAGTGTTAGCTAATGAAATTGTGACAGAGAAGAAAAAAAGAAAAAAAAATATTTGTGCTTCTGGAGGGATTCGAACCACTACCTTGAAACCCTCAAAAGATTTAAAGTCCTGTGCTTAACAACATATGCTAAAGCATTAAAATGGAAGAGTTTCATTAGGGGCCTACTACCTTAAGACACACATTCTGACAAAATGACCCATACTCGATCTTGGCCTAGATATTATTAAGATAAACATTCTGACTAAATGTTAAGCTACTGAACCAAAAAGTGCGACTTCTACAGGTTTAACAATATTTTCCCTCAATTTAGCCTAGTGACCTAGTTTTTGAACAGACATGACCAAAATTCGGACTTGACCTTCATATCATAAAGACAAACATTCTGATAAAGTTTCAACATGCTCAAGTTAAAAATGCAGTCTCCAGAGTGTTAACAAGATTTCACTCCAATGTGGCTTAGTTACCTATTTTCTAACCCAGTATGACCCATATTCGAATGTGACCTACATATCATCCAGACAAATATTCTAATAAAATTTCAAACTGCTGAAGCAAAGATTGCGATCTCTAGTGTTAACAAGATTTGACCTAGTGACCTACTTTTTGACCCAACATGTACCATATTCAAACTTGACCTACTATGATATATAGGCTTTTAAACGGCAAGATGTATATCGAATGAATACACGTGATCTTGACGTCAAATGGCGTCAAATTGGCGTCCTGAAGTCAAGTTATGTAAACGGGTCCTGTTCATACAACGGGTATATATCCGAACTGTGAATACCGATTTTCATGATTTAACTTTCCTTTATTAGGTGAAATATCGTCCTTTTTGTTAATCATATTTTCCAATCATGTTATTCACACAATTCGTTTGGATTTAACGATATAGCGATTTTCCATTTCTATAACGTCGTATATTTTCAACTTCAACGGTTCAATTTCTGACGTTATTCTCAAAAAAGTAGTTCGATTACCCTATCTGAATTTTGAATATGTTAGACTCGAATAAAATCGATATGTCGTAAAACTAGATTTTTAGCTCACCAGAGCACGTAGTGCTCAAGGTGAGTTATTGTGATCGCCTTTTGTCCGTCGTCCGTCGTCCGTCGTCAACATTTGCTTGTTACTACACTAGGGGCAACATTTTGCATCCAATCTATATGAAAGTTTATCAGAATATATATCTCGATCAACTCTAGGGCAAGTTCGAAACTGGGTCATGTGGGGGTCAAAAGCTAGGTCACTAGGCCAAATTGAAGGAAAATCTTGTTAACACTCTGGAAGCCACATTTTAAACTTGAGCATGTTGAAACTTTATCAGAAAGTTTGTCTTGATGATATCTAGACCAAGTTCGAATATGGGTCATGTCCGGTCAAAAACTAGGTCACTAGGCCAAATTGAAGGAAAATCTTGTTTACACTCTAGAAGCCACATTTTAAACTTGAGCATGTTGAAACTATGTCAGAAAGTTTGTCTTGATGATATCTAGGCCAAGTTCGAATATGGGTCATGTTTGGTCAAAACCTAGGTCACAATGCCAAATTGAAGGAAAATATTGTTAACACTCTGGAAGCCACATTTTTAAACTTGAGCATGTCGGAACTTTATCAGAAAGTTTGTCTTGATGATATCTAGGCCAAGTTCGAATATGGTCATGTCCGGTCAAAAACTAGGTCACTAGGCCAAATTTAAGGAAAATCTCGTTTACACTCTAGAAGCCACATTTCTGGCTTGAGCATGTTGAAACTATGTCGGAAAATTTGACTTAGTGATATCTAGGTCAGAATATTTGTCTAAGTAATAGCTAGGCTAAGTTCAAATATGAGTCATGTCAGGTCAAAAACTAGGTCACTAGGCCAAATTAAGGAAAATCTCGTTAACACTCTTTAAGCCGCATTTTAACCTTGAGCATGTTGAAACTTTATCAGAAAGTTTGTCTTGATGATATCTAGGCCAAATTTGAATATGGGTCATGTCCGGTCAAAAACTAGGTCACTAGGCCAAATTAAAGGAAAATCTTGTTAACACTCTAGAAGCCAAATTTAAACTTGAGCATGTTGAAACTATGTCAGAAAGTTTGTCTTGATGATATCTAGGCCAAGTTCGAATATGGGTCATGTCTGGTCAAAAACTAGGTCACTAGGCCAAATTGAAGGAAAATCTTGTTAACACTCTGGAAGCCACATTTTAAACTTGAGCATGTCGGAACTTTATCAAAAAGTTTGTCTTGATGATATCTAGACCAAGTTCGAATATGGGTCATGTTTGGTCAAAACCTAGGTCACAATGCCAAATTGAAGGAAAATATTGTTAACACTCTGGAAGCCACATTTTTAAACTTGAGCATGTCGGAACTTTATCAGAAAGTTTGTCTTGATGATATCTAGGCCAAGTTCGAATATGGTCATGTCCGGTCAAAAACTAGGTCACTAGGCTAAATTTAAGGAAAATCTCGTTTACACTCTAGAAGCCACATTTCTGGCTTGAGCATGTTGAAACTATGTCGGAAAATTTGACTTAGTGATATCTAGGTCAGAATATTTGTCTAAGTAATAGCTAGGCTAAGTTCAAATATGAGTCATGTCAGGTCAAAAACTAGGTCACTAGGCCAAATTAAGGAAAATCTCGTTAACACTCTTTAAGCCGCATTTTAACCTTGAGCATGTTGAAACTTTATCAGAAAGTTTGTCTTGATGATATCTAGGCCAAATTTGAATATGGGTCATGTCCGGTCAAAAACTAGGTCACTAGGCCAAATTAAAGGAAAATATTGTTAACACTCTAGAAGCCAAATTTAAACTTGAGCATGTTGAAACTATGTCAGAAAGTTTGTCTTGATGATATCTAGGCCAAGTTCGAATATGGGTCATGTCTGGTCAAAAACTAGGTCACTAGGCCAAATTGAAGGAAAATCTTGTTAACACTCTGGAAGCCACATTTTAAACTTGAGCATGTCGGAACTTTATCAGAAAGTTTGTCTTGATGATATCTAGGCCAAGTTCGAATATGGTCATGTCCGGTCAAAAACTAGGTCACTAGGCCAAATTTAAGGAAAATCTCGTTTTCACTCTAGAAGCCACATTTCTGGCTTGAGCATGTTGAAACTATGTCGGAAAATTTGACTTAGTGATATCTAGGTCAGAATATTTGTCTAAGTAATAGCTAGGCTAAGTTCGAATATGAGTCATGTCAGGTCAAAAACTAGGTCACTAGGCCAAATTAAGGAAAATCTCGTTAACACTCTTTAAGCCGCATTTTAACCTTGAGCATGTTGAAACTTTATCAGAAAGATTGTCCTGATGATATCTAGGCCAAGTTCGAATATGGGTCATGTCCGGTCAAAAACTAGGTCACTAGACCAAATTTAAGGGAAATCTTGTTAACACTCTGGAAGCCACATGTTTGGCTTGAGCATTAGAGAGTTATGTCTTAAATAGCCCATTCTCAGGTGAGCGATTCCAGGGCCTCATGGCCCTCTTGTTTTTAAATCGACGTTGAAAACAAAGTTGCCCTTCACATTTTGTGTGAATAACGTCGACGTCATACGTGATATTGTATTGCAGTTCGTAACTTCATTTTCATATGCATACGTTAAAGAAATGCGTTTTTTGCCAAAAAAAAACACCAATGTGTATTACAATGTTACAATCACGTAATTTTGCGTTACGGAAGAAACATCAACAATTACAATGGATTTTTTTGCAAAAAAAGGGCGTATTTTTGTTCGGGCGCGAACTTAAAGTAGATGTCTGAAAGTGATTCCCGCAGAAAAGGATATGGTAGATTGAACAGGTGATTGAAAAGGACTTCCTTCGTAGAGAGCAGACGAATTGTAGAACTTGGTTATTTAGACGATCAAATGATTTGTTAAAATGTGATTCACTGCTGATTTTACCTGATATAACAAATGAAATGAAATAAAGTACGGACTTGCGTCCTACTTTGAGGTGAAATGTCGTCAGTGTCTTTCAAACAGGACCATATCGACGGAGGAAAAGCACGTAGTTCCACAAGGCGAAAGATCACGATGATTCGACATCAACACAAAGATGGCAGCAGGTAAATATGATTTATATTAAAACAAAGCATTGATTGTATTACGTACAACAAGCCATATGCAAAATGATAGGAAAAAAGCAATTCTCATGTTCTCACAATGTTTAACAACTTTACATGTTAACATTTATTTCTTATAGTATTAAAAGCAGATGTCTTCTGAAATCATGTAATATTCTAGCAGAGAGTTGTTACCCGTACGAAACCCGAGCTCACCTTCGATCGGGATTGAAAATAAAACTGTGGTGATAGTCGACCTGGAAACAACTGGCTTCGGTGAGTTTAGAAAGAGTCAATTATATTATGAAAACAAAAAATAAAGGGAAACTAATTAATTTAATGAAATACTTAAAGAACGCAATGAGCCTAAGAAATGAAGAATTGTCTGTTATGCAAAACTAATGTACATGATATATACAATATGTTTGAATGTAGATATTTTTTGTTCTATACATATGTAATGTTTGTAAAAAACACTTTATTTTATGTTATATGTATATATGTTATATGTTATATGTTATATGTATAAATGTTATATGTTTTTCTATGTATATATGTTTGCCATATTTATATAATTTGTAAATGGCCAAAGGCAAAATGATTTGCCGAAAAACAGTCAATAAAGTATTGAATCTTGAAAAAAATCTTGAATCTTGGTGAAATTCTTACTTTTGGCAATACAGCAAATCGCTGTGACTCAATTTAGGTTTAAGTAATTTCTCCTTTTGCCACAATGTTCTCAAAATTCGTTTGCTGCAAATGAACATACTGTTTAAGTATATATTTAGTATGCATATTAACAAACTCATGAAGTCAGTGTTATTTATATATTTATTTTGAGAACTACATGACCGCGGACTGTAAATACATATTTTGGCCCACTCCCACTGCATTAAAAAGTTCGGTTGTTTATATAAACCAACCAAAGAACGTTTGAGCGCAGTGGTCAATTAATTTTCAAAATGCAATCATATGGTATTTTAGATCCAAAAATAAGCATTGGTTATTATAAAGAAAATAAACACATGTTTATATTATTTTGTATGTATTACACTTCAAGTCTGAATTTAAACATTTCCAAAAGTATACAGTTGAAAAAATGGTATTTGGATGAAACGAAAATGAAACGTATTGTTGAAAAAGGGTCAAATGCATGTTACAAGCAAAGGCTTCTTTCTCCACAACAATTTCAAGTGGTACAATATCTAAAAAGGCAACAGGTTAGGCTGTTTTTGTCTGTGGGCATGAGTTTGATTCTCGTCTGCACTTGAAAGCGGTTTAAATATATTATAACTACATAAACAACTACAAAAAATAATACAATTTAAACCATTTTTTTTAAATCATATTAATCAACATAATATAGAAAATGAGTATTTGTAGACATTTTTGTTTAGGCATAGCACAAAATAAAAAATATACATATAAACATATAAACAATAGCACATGATATACATGAGATAGATGCTGTTTTCATATAGCTAAGCCCCCAACTGTATGAGTTGGGATGCTGAGTCCACATATGTCATTAAATCATTAACTCCAGTTTGGTATCTCTCTTTGAGAACTATTAGGCGACGATCAATGTTCAGGTACCGTTTGGTTCGTTGTTTAGTAGTTTCTCTGAATTCTGTTGATGTCGTTGGAGTTCTGAACGTCTTTAAACATCTGTATGGCCGTGAATATATTCGGTAGGGCATGTTGGGTCATTTTTGTTTAGCTTGCTGTGCCATCCTTCAACATTATTGATGGTTCGGGGTCCATCAGTTCCAAAATGATTCCACAGAGTTCTATCTGTTCTGTAACATAATTGGTGAATTGTTCCGTCAGTTGGGTTATATTGGCATCATCTCTGTCTTCTTGGGCCTGAAACCAGACATCTTCAATAGCATCTAGAGGAACCAAAGGAAGAATTGCCGCCCGTCTTACTAATAACTTTACATCTTCATTGTCTTTATATGGAATCTGAAGACCTGTCGCCTGTGCTCTCCGCCAAATACATTGGGTATAATGGAAGAAACCTCCTTTGGTGATAATTCCTGGAAACATCTCGTTGATGGCATTGTGGGCGGCTGTCTCAAAGTCAAGTAGGGCATTGGTTGGGGTAAATCTGAAACCAATGTCTGTCATCTTTTCTTGAATAAGACTGAAGAATCGTTGGTAAACTGATTGGCTCTTTCCTGGTAAGAAGGCGTAGATCACTGGGGTAATTTTGTCTTCAATCTGAATGTGTAGCGTATATATCTGCTGGAAGAGGCTGGGGCATGTGTAAAATGTTCCATCGCAGAAGAATGTGTTTGAATTTGATATGTTTTGAAGGTTTTCAGTAGTGTCGAAGGCTATCATACGGCTGTTCTCGAAGTTGCCGTCGAACAACAGAAACCTATCTCCAGTAGCTGTTTCTGTCCATCTTCCTTCTACTAGTATGGCTGTCTTTGTCTTTGGAAGTGGAGGTGTCTGTTTTCTACGAGCTAAGTACAGGGTAGATTTGGCGGAATTAAATGTCGGCATTTTTTCAATGATCTGTCTACAAGTTATGGTCTCCCTTTTTATTGTTGATGAGTTTAACATTAAGCTGTGCATTGGCCATAGTTGAACATGACAGTTTGAATTTGATCAATAGCTATTTAATTTTTAGAACAGTATGCTTTAACTTAAAGAAAGACAAATCGTTTGAATGTGTTTGATTGATAATTTGTTTGTGTTTACATGTTAATTACAAATTGATAACAGATTAAATTTAAGTTAATTATTAATTAATTAATTAATAGCTATCAAACTGATAATTTTATTTACAAAATTTACTCTCTAAGATTGTAATAAAGATATTTAATACTTTTTTTTAATCAATATCAAAAGTATGCTTTAAGTATGCTTTAACTTAAAGAAAGACAAATATTATGACAGTTTGAATGTGTTTGATTGATAATTTGTTTGTGTTTACATGACTGGAGTGAACACATTATGTAGATAAAGGGTTAAAATATGGTCTTGGACTGCATTTTTCAAATTGTTTCTTCAACTTTTCCAACAAAGAAGTAATTTAAAGAAGAAAACTTTGAAAAACATCTAGGTAAAAATTTGAAAAATTTCTCTTTAGAATAGAGAACGTGTATACACAATGTGACACACTGTTTTCAAAATACTACTGCATGTAGAAATGGTTAACATTTCCAACGTCTTTGCAGGTACGTATGAATCGGATAACAGATGAAATCAGATCTCAACTAAACGTTCCTTCAAAGGAAGCACTGAACAGTCGTCGGACAGTTATAATTTTAAAAGTACTGAAGATGACGAGTTATACAGTACCATAATCTCTGATGCCAACAACACAGCAAATCTAACAAATGCACAAACACTTAAAACATACCAGAATAGTATCATAGAAATAGACGAGGGTGAGGAACAGGGTGGTGAAAGGGTTGGAGACAAGAATGGTTACCATGACAATCGTAGCCATGGTAGATATGATGATTATGATGATGATATTTATGAAGATGAAGGGTATGATGAAGAGTAAGAGGATGGACACCAACCAACTGACCCCACAGCTACATACAGGACTGATGATGATGATTTCTAAATATTCACTTAATCCTTTTAACCACATACAACAAAGATGCAGCAGAGGACTTTGAAAGTATTTAGGCAAAAATATGGAATATGTCTATAAATGAATGTATAATTACGGAATCGGTAGAAAATATTGTGACAATTTTGCCAGAATATTTTGAAAACTTATCTGCATATAAAAAGAGAAAATTTGTTTTAAGTCATGCAGTCTTATCTTGTACTTTATTACGGATACAAACCAAAAACAGATTTTCTGTATGTCAGCATTATTTGACAACAAATTATCATAACAGGGCGTGTATTCAATACAAATATTTGCTAGTTGATTGTATTTTGATACAAATTGAAATGTTTCATAACCTCTTGTCCATTTATCTTTAGTATAATACTACTACTAATAATAATAATACTTTATTTATAGATGGTGACTCATTTAGCTATTGGCTATTCTACAATGAGGTCATCTTAATAGCTGTCATTAAAACAAAACATACAATGATGACACAATTAATTCCCCTATCATCAAAAAGCCCAACAAGGCATTGCTAGAAATTACGAATACAAATCAAAAACAGATTTTCTGTATGTCAGCATTATTTGACAACAAATTATCATAACAGGGCGTGTATTCAATACAAATATTTGCTAGTTGATTGTTTTTTATACAAATTGAAATGTTTCATAACCTCTTGTCCATTTATCTTTAGTATAATAATAATAATAATAATAATACTTTATTTATAGATGGTGACTCATTTAGATAATGTATCTGGACGTATTGAATGAAAACTAGGCCCTATTTCATATTTCATGGCCATCAGTCATTCAGAAGAGCTTCTTCAATACGTCAACTCGTCGATTTTAATTCAGTTGAATCTCTACATACACAGGTTCTTGCTAATGCCTTTCTGCATGGGGAAGTGTTTTCTGGGGCAAATCAACGCATGAATGTACCACAAATAAACATACATACTGGTGAACGAACCATGAATGAATATTTTGTATGAAAATCGGCCTAGTGGGTTTGTCAACGTTTATAACGCACCAAAAAAACGTTGACAAACATCACAGCATATTCTACTTAAGTATTATTTCTTATAAAAGAGGTTTGGCTTTCTTCATTGGGAAAGGGAATTCTAGGGATTGTCCAGGCATGAAATTGCCTCATATATTCACACGTAGTACTGGTGGACGGTATGGTACCCAAATGCATATCTTGAATGAAAATGAGCCCTGATGTCTGTCAACGTATAAAACGCACCAAAATAAGCACATTCTTGTTTAGTTGAATATATAAATAAAGTAATCTGGGGCTATTCTATGCATGACATTATCTATTAAATATATACACTCATACTGGTGAACGGAAGATAAATGAGACTTCGACATATACAGGTTCTAGTTGATTATTTTCTGCATTGGAAAACATATTTTGAGGCGCACTCAAGTATGGAAATATCACAAATAAACACGAACTGGTGCATGAACATGAGCCCTGATGTTTTTCAAGAAATAAAATACAACGAAATATACATTGACAAACATCACAGCATATTCTTCTTCAGTTGAATCTCTTCATACACAGGTTCTTGCTTATGGCTTTCTGCATGGGGGAAGAGTATTCTGTGACGCGTCCACGCATGAAATTACCTAAATTACACACGTACTGGTGGACGGTTCCCAAATGAATATCTTGTGTAAATGAGCCTTGATGTTTGTCAACCTATAAAACGCATTAAAATAAATGTTGACAAACATCGTATTCTTCTTCGGTTGAATACATACACAGGTTCTAATTGATGGCTTTCTGTATTTAGAAAATATATTCTGGTGCGCGTCCACGCATGAAATTATCACTCATACTGCTAAGCGAAGCCCTGAAGTTTAACAACGTGTATAGATATCATTAATACAGTAAAAACTGATTTTTTCCAAAATATAAATTCCGTTCAATTGAAAAATGAGCACATTCGGATAGTAAGTGTCCCTGGATATTTGTAATACTATGTTGGCTTTACACACACTGACTGACAGTTTCCCTTAAGTGTTTGCTAATAACTAATACTTTTATAGCACGTTATGCACAATGCATAGTTCTGCGTGTTTTGGCAAATATCAAAAATATCGACGGAAGACTGTTTTTGTGAACAGACAAAAAACGGTCGAAGCCATGGTGGAGGTTCATTCTCTCCTGACGCTAGCACTCAAACTTCCGTTCAACGTTCAACGACCCTAAAAACTATCCTTTTCTAAGAACGTTTTTTAGCGAATGTGCCAGTAGTTAGATACGAGTGAATATACAATGCATGCAGATAACCCTATATTTTTGAAATAAATTGAAAGTATCGGAAATAAAACCTTTTTATTTTGTCGAGTACATTGACTTGTTTTAAACCAATTTAAACGATAAGTGATAATCTTGTTAGTGAGACAATTTGTAGGCATTTTACACAGTCTTTGAACGTCTTTTGCGTTTGTCAATTTCTCATTATATGTTGTACCAACCTAGCAGACCAAATACCATATCTGTACGTGTTCTTGAGTGCAAATGCTGTGATTTTTTGCCACATAATTTCCAAAGTTTGCAATGTTCATATCTGAAGAAGACATAGAATGCCATAGCTCACATCCGTACATTGTAGACGAAATGTGTAGTGTTTTCATTAGTGAACACATTGTAATAAGGTTGACATATCAAATGTTGTTTAATACTTCTTGTAAAGAGAACATAGAGGCCCGTCCTTTGCTGATGCGGTTTCTTATTTTATGTGAGTTATTTAGTTGTGCTAACAATATAAAGAAAGGAGCATTCCAAAATACAACAAGACGAATTTTGATGCTAAGCATCAAAGACGCCGCGCATGATTTTAAAGCATGACTTAAAGGGAAGCAGATTCAGTTCAATACATTTAAATAACCTGTGCAAACGGACAGGATGTAAATATTTTGAACAAGAAGGCCAAATGTACCTTTATCTTAAACAAGAAGGCCAAGATGTTCCTTTATTGCTCACCTGGATACCATAGTCCATAATACAAGTTGTTATCAAGAGCAAAAAGGGTCCATTTTGACGTAGGGATTATAAAATGTATATGCTACGATCTATGTGATATTCAGCATGTAACGTTTAGTCGTGAATGACAAGTTAAGCCTTCAAACCATTTGGTTTACCGTTTGCTTAACATTGACTGCAACAATAAAGTGTCATACAAGCTGAAGTTTCTTAAT
The DNA here is from genome assembly GCA_031761405.1 of Serripes groenlandicus. Taxonomy (NCBI): domain Eukaryota; kingdom Metazoa; phylum Mollusca; class Bivalvia; order Cardiida; family Cardiidae; genus Serripes; species Serripes groenlandicus. Next base: position 62,323,902 of record JASEVX010000001.1, read on the forward strand.
TTTAAATCTGCTCTAACTAGATCAATTAGATAAACAAACAAGAGCTGTCGGAGGACAGCGCGCTCGACTTTACAACGCTTATTCACTTAAGTACTATTTCCGTATATTGCCTTTAAGTACTATTAAATAATATATACTCTATATGTAAAAGCAACTGAATAGATACATACATTTAAATCTATGTTATTTAAAAATTCAAATTTCCTAAGTCAATCAATGGCCATAACTCCATATTTAGGATACAATGGAGTTATGTAACCTAATTGTGTGATGGTCCATAATAAATGTGTGAAGTATGAAGACTGATTTGAATGAAGGGTATTAGAGTTATAAATGAAAATGCCAGCTTGCCCTAAACCATTAACCGGACTTCGACACCGGGGCGAGTAGTAAAGTTCTATTTTTTCTTCGAAAGGTCGAGCTAAAATCAAAACTTTAACGTTGAGCTAAACGCAAATGTTAAAACTGACTGAGTCCAAAAATAGCAAAACCATAAAAAAACGTTTTCCAAATGTTTGACACTAAAACCCGTTTGAAATGGTGAAGAACTATATTTGATAAATGAATGATCATAATTAAAAATGAATGTAACCAAAATAATGAATTTATCTCAAACTCTCAAAACCAACCAAAATCATGTTTTTTACCTCAAAAGGAAGGTCACACGCCATATCTTCAACATACAATGTGAAAAAAGGAATTATATGTAATTATATTCCAAATATGAAAGCCCTAACACAAGTACTTATTGAGAAAAATCAAAAAATTGAATGAAAATCCAAACTTGCCCTAAAACTTTAACCACCCAAAATCATGTTTTTTACCTCAAAAAGAAAGTCAAATTCAGCATCTTCAGCATACAATTTGAGGAAAGGTATTATATGTAATTATATTCCAAATATGAAGGCCTTAAACACAAGTGCCTATTGAGAAAAATTAAAAAATTAAATGAAAATCCCAACTTGCCCTAAAACTTTAACCACCCAAAATCATGTTTTTTACCTCAAAAAAGAAAATTTAAAATCAGCATCTTCAGCATACAATATGAGGAAAGGTATTATATGTAATTAAATTCCAAATATGAAGGCCCTAACACAAGTGCTTATTGAGAACAATTAAAAAGAAAAATGAAAATCCCAACTTGCCCTAAAACTTTAACCACCCCAAATCATGGTTTACCTCAAAAAGAAAGTCAAATCAGCCTCTTCAGCTAACAATATGAGGAAAGGTATTATATGTAATTAAATTCCAAATATGAAAGCCTTAACACAAGTGCTTATTGAGAAAGATTTAAAAATTAAATGAATATCCCAACTTGCCCTAAAACTTTAACCACCCAAAATCATGTTTTTTACCTAAAAAAGAAAGTCGAAATCAGCATCTTCAGCATACAATATGAGGAAAGGTATTATATGTAATTATATTCCAAATATGAAGGCCCTAACACAAGTACTTATTGGGAAAAATTAAAAAAAAAAAATCCAACTTGCCCTAAAACTTTAACCACCCAAATTCATGTTTTTTACCCCAAAAAGAAGGTCACACTCAGCATCTTCAGCTTTCAATGTGAAGAAAGCTAAAAGGTGTAACTATATTCCAAATATGAAAGCCCTAGCACAAATACTTATGAATGAAAATGCCAACTTGCCCTAAAACTTTAACCGGACGCCGACGGAGACGCCGACGCCGGGGCGAGTAGTAAAGCTCTCATATTCTTCGAATAGTCGAGCTAAAAACATAGATATTGAAATATTAACAGATATTAACTTAAGTGTTAATGCCTCTAGTTATAAGTTAAGTGTGACACAAGTTTTGGAAGGAGAGAGGTAAGTCTATTCTCCTTCCAGTTGAGCAGAAGTATGATAACAAAAAACGAGAGTATATAAATAAAAAATACAAATAATTCTAACAAGTTTAAAGATATTTAATATCAAAATTAAGCATTTATGAAATTTAAAGAAAAGGTTATCATGTATAGTCAACATATAGCAAGAATACAATGTTCTGAATGAACAACTGTATGGGGAGGAACGTTTTAAGTTTAGTAATACAACAGAAATAAATAGGAAAAAACCTCACCCGAATCTTTTTTCAGAGCTCGATCGTCAGAGCAGTAAACCAAACAATTAAAAAAGCGTAGCCTAGTGAACTCTGTAAATCAACTCATAAAAAGAGCTTAGCCTAGTTAGTTGGGGAACAGTTATTAAAAACAACTTAAATGTGTCTAAAACTTTGTAACAACGGTAAAAGATGTCCATATTTTGTATCTTGTTATTTCTTAAATCAGTTAATACAATTTATTCAATCATAAAGGCTGTTTTTTCAAACATATTACAGAGTTTTTCTTTACAATAATATTTGTTGGTTGCTCCCTTTTCGATTACGTCACTCCATGGTACAAAATTAAAACCTATCCCATACTAAACAAGACGAATTTTGATGCTAAGCATCAAAGACGCCGCGCATGCTTTTAAGGCATGACTTAAAGGAAAGCAGATGCAGTTCAAAACATTTAAATAACCTGTGCAAACGGACAGGATGTAAAGAAGGCCAAATGTACCTTTATCTTAAACAAGAAGGCCGAGATGTTCCTTATTGCTCACCTGGATACCATAGTCTATAATAAAATGTTATCAATAGCAAAAAGGGTCCATTTTGACGTAGGGAGTGGAGTATATACTTTATATGCTACGATCTATATGATATTCAGCATGTAAAATTTAGTCGTGAATTGACGAGTTAAGTCTTCAAACTATTTGTTTTACCGTTTGCTTAACATTGACTGCAACAAAACAAGCTGAAGTTTCTTAATTTTAAATCTGCTCTAACTAGATCAATTAGACAAACAAAAAACATAGATACTGAAATATTAACAGATATTAACTTAAGTGTTAATGCCTCTAGTTATAAGTTAAGTGTGACACAAGCTTTGGAAGGAGAGAGGGAAGTCGATTCTCCTTCCAGTTGAGCAGAAGTATGATAAAAAAAAACCGAGAGTATATAAACAAAATATACAAATAATTCTAACAAGTTTAAAGATATTTAATATCGAAATTAAGCATTTATGAAATTAAAAGAAAAAGTTTTCATGTATAGTCAACATATAGCAAGAATACAATGGTCTGAATTAACAACTGCATGGGGAGGAACGTTTTAAGTTTAGTAATACAACAGAAATAAATTGGAAACAAGAGGGCCATGATGCCCTGGAATCGCTCACCTGAGAATGGGTTATATAAGACTTTACTCTTTCAGCGCCAATGGCAATATCATCTAGACAAATTTTCTGACAAAATTTCAAGCTGCTCAAGTCAAAAATGCAATCTCTATAGTGTTAACTAGATTGTTCTGCAATTTAGCCTAGTGACCTAGTTGTCCTGACGTGACCCATATTCGAACTTTACCTAGATATCACTAAGACAAACATTCTGAGAAAGTTTCAACATGCTCAACCCAAAAATGTGGCTTCCAAAGTGTTAATAAGACTTTCCTTAAATTTGGCCTAGTGACCTAGTTTTTGACCGGTCATGACCTACATTTAAACTTAGCCTAGATATTACTAAGACAAACATTCCAACATAGTTTCATCATGCTCAAGCCAAAAAAGTGGCTTCCAAAGTGTTAACAAGATGTTCCTTACATTTGGCCTAGTGACCTAGTTTTTTACCGGACATGACCAATAATCAAACTTGGCCTAGATATCATCAAGACAAACTTTCTGAGAAAGTTTCAACATGCTCAAGTAAACAATGCGGCTTCCAGAGTGTTAACAAGCTTTTCTTTAAATTTGGCCTATTGACCTAGTTTTTGACCCGACATGATCTATATTCAAACTCGGCCAAGATATCACTAAGACAAACATTCTGACAAATGTTCAACATGTTCAAGCCAAAAATACGGCTTCCAGAGTGTTAACAAGATGTTCATTAAATTTGGCCTAGTGACCTAGTTTTTGACCCGACATGACCCAGTTTCAAACTTGGCCTAAATATAATCGAGACAAACTTTCTGACAAAGTGTCAACATGCTCAAGTTTAAAATATGCCTTCCAGAGTGTTAACAAGATTTTCCTTCAATTTAGCCTAGTGACCTAGTTTTTCAAACTTGGGCTAGATATCATAAGACAAACATTCTGACAAAGTTTCAACATGCTCAAGTCAAAAATGCGGCTTCCAGAGTGTTAACAAGATTTTCAATAAATTTGTAAACCAAACAATTAAAACAGCGTAGCCTAGTGAACTCCGTAAATCAACTCATAAAAAAAGCTTAGCCTAATTAGTTGGGGAACAGTTATTAAACACAATTTAAATGTATCTAAAGTTTTGTAACAACTGTGAAAGATGTACATATTTTGTATCTTGTTGTTTCTTAAATCAGTTTATACAATTTATTCAACCATATAGGCTGTTTTTTCAAACATATTACAGAGTTTTTCTTTACAATAATATCTGTGGGTTTCTCCCTTTTTGATTACGTCACCCCATGGTACAAAATTAAAACCTATTCCATACTGACGCCGCGCTTCCACGCGGCGTCAATAAACAAGATATTGCCTCTCCAGTTTCTACTAGATTCTTCTTCACAGGAGTTAGTTTTAATCATAGGACTCTGAAAAAACAATCATATATACATATAACAAATTAGGAGAACATTGTGTTATTTACTGCATATAAAAAGAGCTGAGATATTGAGCTGCAAGGACAATTGAATTGTATTCTATAGTTAATTAAGATATATAATAAGACAATAACACAATGAGGAAAGTGGTGATGTACAGGCGTATTTAAAAATGTTGTTATGCATCCCTAGGGAGTGGTCCTAAGAAAAGAGGAATATACCGATACAACATACAAGATACATGATACAAGGTGATCATGATATTTGAATTAAGGCCTAATTGTCATCCAATGCGTCCAGAGACAATATCTAAAAGACAGAAAGAAAGTTGTTAGAAAATCTTTGTTGTTGTCAATTCGTCAACAAAATCGACGAGTTGATGAATTGACGATCTTGACGAAGCTCTTCTGAATGACTGATGGTCCTGAAATATTAAATAGAGCATAATTTGCATTCATTACGTCCAGATACATTATCTAAAAGATAGAAATAAAAGACAGAAATAGAGTGTTTAGAAAAATAGTTTTTTTCGTCAAATTCGTCAACTAAATTGACGAGTTGACGAACTTGCCATGCAATTTGAAATTGGGCCTAATTTGCATTCAATACAACCAGATATATTACCTAAACGAAAGAAATAACGTTTTTAGAACAAATATTTGTTTCGACAATTCGTCCACAACATTGACGAGTTGACGAACTTGGCGAAGCTCTTCTGCACGACTGATGGCCATGAAATTTAAAATAGGGCCTTAATTGCATTCAATACGTCCAGATACATTATCTAAAAGTCATAAATAAAGATTTTAGATAAATAATTGTTCGTCAATTCGTCAACAAAATTGACGAGTTGATGAATTGACGAAGCGCTTCTAAATGGCTGATTGCCGTGCAATTTGACATAGGGTCTAATTTGCATTCAATACGGCCAGATACATTTTCTAAAAGACAGAAATAAAGTTTTTAGAAAAATATTGTTTTCGTCAATTTCGTCAACTAAATTGACGACGAACTTGACAAAGTTTTTCTGAATGATTGATTGCTATGCCAATTTGAAATTGGGCCTCATTTGCATTCAATACAACCCAGTTACATTACCTAAAAGAAAGAAATAAAGTTTTTAGAAAAAATATTTGTTTAGTCAATTCATCAACAAAATTGACGAATTGACGAAGCTCTTCTAGTTTAGTTGAATCAATCGTATTAAATTAGCATGCTTTTTACAGGGCTTTTCACATAGAAGGAAACATTAAGTAATATACAATGAAGAAATGGATTGGACTGAAAGCTTAGTTTTTATAAAGATTGATTTTCAGGAATATTTTACATGTTCAGAAAATATCAGCTTACTATAGATGTATAATTTATCATACAAGAACAAAGTTGACGAATTCACGAAATTGATGAAGCAGCAACAGTACCTGACGTTCGTCAGACAATTCGTCACTCGTCAATCTAACTTCACGGACCTAAAAATGTCACAATTCGTCCCTCGTCAACCTAACTTCACGGAGCTAAAAAAATGTCACAGTTTGTCACTCGTCAACTTCACGGACCTATTTAAATGTACTTTTTTTTTTATTTCTCCATGCGTCTTCTATGTATATGTTATAACATGTTAGAGGGGAAGATTATATCAAATGTAGGTAAATAGCTTAACCCTTCCACATATTAACGCTTTCTGATTCCTCTGCGGAAGACAACTTTTAAAAACATTGTGGCAAAAGAAGAAATTGCTCAAAAAAAGCAATTTCTTCTTTTGCCACAATGTTTTCAACTTTTATTCAGTAATTATACATTCATTTATAGAGATTGTCCCTGTTTTGCCTAGATGTTTTCAAAGTAGTCTAGTGCAGATGTGTTGTATGTGGGAAAGGGTTATTTTGTTTATGACAAGAAGTTCCTTGTTCTATTTCTTCCCCATATGTTATCCCTATCTCTATTTCTTCACCATATCTAGATATGTTATCACCATATGTAGATAAGTTATACCTATCTCTATTTCTTCACCATATGTAGAAATGTTATCTCTATCTCATTTACAAAATAGCTAAAGCAAACAACTTTGAAAACATTTAGGCAAATTTTTTGAAAATCTCTGAAAAATGAAAATATTATTATCGTATAGTTTCGAAAAAATCGCTCATAATTAGCAATTTCTCCATTTGCCACAATACATTCAAAAGTTGTCTGCTGCAAAATCATGTTGAAATGTGTCAACAAGTGGGAAAGGGTTTAACAAGTCAGAAATGTCTCATGATTCTTGTGGTTAGTAAAAGCATGTTGCCTCAAAACAGGATAAGCCATTTGGAAAACTTTTGAGATAATTCAGACAGAAATGAATTATCTAAGTGGACCTTTCGTCTTATGGAACTCAAATGTTCCCCTAAGACAATACTATTTGACTCATCTGCAGCACAACTCTTTTTAACTTAGTCTGAAAGGAGAAAGAACTCAAAATAAGCAATTACTTTCTACCTAAAATATTTACAACATTTCACATTTCATCAAAGTTATACTCCCAATATTTAAGATGTTGCAATTAGATCCTGGTGTGCAATGCCTTCATCCTTTTCCCTATTTTTATCTGACAACTTTGAAAACATCTATGCAAAACTATTGAAAATCATTAAATAGAGTTGTGGCAAAAGAGAAATTGCTCATTATGGCCGATTTCTCTTTTTCCACGAATATTTGAATATTTGTATACTGCAAATGCATCTGCAAGTAGAAAAGGGTTACACTAGCATAAAAGGTAAACTGTTAATTCATATAGGCATGAGTTCATTCTGCAAGGCGAGGGTAAACAAAATCAAATCACTGCATATAGGCAGTTTATATTCAAACAAAAGGTTCTACTGCTGTAATGTTTTAACGTTACTTCTAGATTTTTGCATAAAGGTTGTTAAAGACATCTTCTTTCATTATAATGATGTAATATTTTAGTGCAATTTATTTGTCCATAGATAATATTTTTGTTGTTGTATTTATTCATTGTTTATATATGTTGGATATTTAATGAAATTGTGTAATACATGTGTTTTGTTGATTTTACAAAACAAACAACTATGGGAGTTCATCTCATTAACCCTCTTTTCCTATACAACAATTATACAGCAAGTCCGGGCAAACATATACATACAAATTGTAAACTGATATTTTAGAAAAAGAAACAGTCGAGAAATTTTGAAAACATTGTTGGAAAAGAAAAAATTGGTAATTTTGTCAAAATGTGTATTCAACATGTGTCAAATGTTTCCTGTATAATGGGGCGTTCTCACCGCCGATCTGAGTACCTCGACTAAACTCGATCATGCAGTCGTGAAATGATCTTCCTCGGTCTGCAGGGGTGTCCCGCCCGGTCAGCAGCGACCTTGGCCGGTTTCTACACGGATTTTTTTTGACATGTCAAAAAAAGTCCGTGTAGCGCTCGAGAAGCCAGGCGGTTTGAAAGCGGTCTGAAATACATATTGTAGCGCTCTGTTAAACTCGTTTTTACTCGTGTACACGGTCTTGTTCATCGGGAAGACATCTAGTCACATATTTTGCTGATTGTAAACTCGTGTATACTCGTGTATAAGGTCTAGTTCTTCGGGAAGACATCTAGTTACATAAATTGCTGATTAATAACTTCTATGATGTTGCTTCTTCGATAGTCTTTCGTCAACTGAATACCGAATAAAATACTACAGTGTTATACCTAGTCTGCTATGGATGTGTGTCGGCAAGTAGTCTTGAAGTAGTCTGGAAGGGTCTTGAGTTGATCTAGTATGGTCCACTAAAGGTCTGGCAGAGGTCCCCTTCGGTTGTGTAGACCCCCGACCAAACAGTCGCGGAATTTGGCCGGTCGGGGAGATCGAGGTTCTCAAATCGGCGTTGAGAACACCCCATCAAACTTTAACATATTTAAAGTATAGTTTTGATTTCAAGTTGAAATTATTGTCACATTATGTGAAATGTCTTCTTTGCCCACAATGTTTTCGAATTTTAATCAAAATTAATCTTTAACGTTCCAGATAGATTATATTTATGCTATTACATGTACACAGCAACATACTCTTAACCTTTCCCATATGCACCAGATTACTTGGAAAACATACACCAACAAATTTGTGGAAATTCCTTTAAAGTACAATAATTGAATAGGGTTGAAAACATGTTGACAAAAGGAGAAATTGTTTGTTTTGAGCAATTTCTTCTTCTGTTGCCATGTTTTCAAAAACCTGTCTGTTGCAGAGGCATCAAAGAGCGTCTATATGAGGGAAAGTGTAAAAATGTGACTTAGGTAAATGGTTATGGTAGTTCACTTTATCTCGTGATGTAAAACTTGAGATAATTTAAAGTTTGTTTCCTTTATTTCTATATATAGAGTTTACTGTATCCTGTGATATTATCAACTGCTGTCATTGTCATTAAATATTGCTCATTCGTCATCATTTAGAGGTGAAACTGTTCATTCCTTTATAAAGTATTGTTGTTATTCAGGGTTGAAACTATTCACTGCTTTCATCAGATTTGAAAATATTATAATATCTGGAAAATTGAAAGTATGGTTGAAATATTGTATAATTTTAAGCTATTTCTTTTTTTCCAAACCATAAATATTTATTCAGTTTCTATGACACATTTTAAGTTTCCCTTATAGAGATTTACCATATTTGTACAAAGATGTTTTCAAAGTCTCTGCTGCAGATTTGATGCATGTGGGAAAGGGTTAAATCTACTGTGCCAAAAATTGGCATTTCTTACGTGTTTTGAATTGGTTATGTCTGTAATAGTTCTCCTTTTGCCACAATATTCTTCAAAATGTTTTCTGTTGCAGATGTTTTAAACAATGGTTAAACAAGCAAATTCAGAGAATTCTGGTCCCCCGCCAGGGTCAAGGTCACAAGGTCCAAAAAATTGGTATTGATGGAAAGGGGTTGTCACAAGGAATACACATGTGAAATATGAAAGCAGTACCTATTACGGTTCAGAAGTTATGACCAAGGTTAAAGTTTTTGTGACAGCGTGACGGAGGGACGGACTGACTGACGGACGGACTGACTGACGAATGAGAAATAATAGTCCCCACGCTTTCGCTAAAGCGGGGGACAAAAAGTCATCTTCTACAGACATCTAATCTTGTGTGAGAGGGAAAACTATTAACCCTTTCCCTCATATAGACTCTTTCTAACACCTCTGTAGCAGACAGCTTTTTGAAAACATGGTGACAAAAGAAGAAATTGCTCAATACAAGCAATTTCCCCATTTGTCACAATGTTTTCAACTTCACTTTAAAGATATTTCCCCCAAGTTATTTGGGTATGTTTTCAAAGATATTTGCTGGATTGGGGTAAGGGTTAAATAATGGTTTTAAAAGTCATCTTCAACCGACATCTAATCTTGTCTGAGAGTGAAAACTATTCATTTGTGGATCTATATAGATTTCTTGTATCTATATGATAATGTAAAGGTTATTTGTTTTTTACCGACAGATAAAAGCCCTCTATTGTTTTTACGAGATGTACATTTGTCTTATTATTTCCAATATTCACTGCAGAATTGGAAAAATTTGTTCATGTAATTGTTTATATTTCCAGTGTGATATATATAATGACTGTCTCAGAACTCATAGTGTTAATTATATTGTTACAAAACACTTCACTATGTATATATTCAGATCTAATTTTGTTTCGTTCATCATAGGAAAATAAAAATGTTTTTACACATTTCTCTCTAATATTGTTTTATTGAAATTGTACAAGCCATTTCAGAGAAAAACAAACTTTTGGAGATGTTAAACCCTTTTCCAAAGTTGTATATACGCATTTTGATACATCTGCTTGATCGATTCATTTATTGGAGTTGATGCCGTTTTCAATAGTATATATCACTCGCAACCAGTTCATCCAATGTGTTTCCTGCACGTCTGTCACCGGTACTCCACACAACTGGAAATCTTCCTACATAGACCAGGGACTAATAAGACCATTGCTGGAAGATGTATGGGTTTGAACTTGACATTGTTACTGACTGAGCTATCAGGGCTTGACATCTGCAGCAGACAACTTCTGAAGACGTGGCAAAAGGAACAATTTAACATAATCAGCGGTATTTTCTTTTACTACAATGTTTTTATAACTCTATTCAAGAGAATTTATTTGTAGAGTGTTTTGCAGGTCAAAATTTACCGATAGATCCATAGACAAACAGTTTCTAAAAAACTGTTTGCCTAGAAGTGATTGTATATCTTCACCTGATGTCATGGAGTGTGCAACAATGAGTTGTTTAAATTTATTGTAAATATGTATGGGATGCACCGGAACTGTTTGATTTTACAACTTTTGTAGAGAGAATAGTCATAGGAAATAAATTTCTTGCCAAACCCTATTGTGTGCAAAATGAAGAGAACAATATTTGCGTAGTGATTACTTTCTTGCATAATTCATGATCCCCCATTTTGAGCACAATGTGCTCAAGGTGATCGCCCTCCTCTGTAACCAGTGGGTCAATAGGGATGAAACATGTGGAGAGCATTCTCACCAAAATTCCTTCAAATTCATTTGATCCATGTAGAGTTCTGATTTCCATGGCAATTAAAAGACAAAAACTTTTAACAAAAATCTTCTCTCAAACAGGTTGACCTATTTTCGAAATGCACCTTGGGTGACCCTCTATCAGATTCCTTAAAGCCATTTTTTTTGATTGGTCAAAACACATAGCGGTACATGCATGGCTATAGTGAAAACTTTGTAGAAATGTTCCTTGGGTGACCTAACTGATTCCTTCAGTCCATGTGGATAGGTAAAAAAAACGTGGCAGCCAGAGGCGGGGCTGTCTTATGTGACATGTCTATAGTGAAAAGTTTAAAAATCTTCTCCACAAGTATCTTGCTGATTTCCAAATTATTTAATAAAATGTTTCTTGGGTGACCCTCTACAGGATAACTTAATTTTTCCCTAAGAAACTAAATGTCTGATTTTTTTAAAAACTGGTACTAACTGGTACATAAACATTTCTTTGGTGACCTTTTAAATCATACTAATTTGACAAGAGACAGACAACATAGGGTGTGGGTTATTTTGTTGTGTGGTAGTTGAGCTATACTGGTCCTCTTCTAAAGCTTACCTTACCGCAAAATGAGATGTGTCTGGCATGACAAATTACATTGCATTTCTAAGGTGAGCTATCAAAGGTCACACTGGCCCTTGTTTTTGATTATTTTAACTCTTTTTTTTATCATTTACATGGAATTAAAAAATTGATAACCTTTAACATTCATATATGTTTTCAAAGTCATCTGCTGCAGTTTTTTTGTTTGTCTGAAAGGTTTAAAATTACTGGCAATTATGACCATATTGTTAAAGGTCTTTTAAAAAGTTCATAACTGATCCCTAGAGGCTTATACAACTAGATGGCAAACATTCCTGATACGAATACATAGAGATGTAGGCTTACCTGGAGCTTTGCAGGTCGCAAAGACTTTTGTGTCATGTATCGCATAGGAAGACATTCCTTTTTATTCATGTAGTTGAAGACCAAAAGCTTTGATTTGAGCATCAGCTGTAAATCTTTTAACCCTTTCCTACATACAACAAATCTGCAGCAGATGACTTTGAAAACATATCCGAAAAAAATAGAAACTCCCTTTATATGAAAGTACAATAATTGAATAGTGTTGAAAACATGGTGACAAAGGGAGAAATTGCTCATATTCAGCCATGGAAACCTTAATTCTGCATGGATCCCAAAAATTTGGTGAGGTCATTGAGAGGATGCTTTCTGTGAAGTTTCATCCCAATTGACCCACTGGTTACTGAGAAAAAGATGTTGACGCACGACACACGCCAGACAAAAGGCTATCATGATAACTCATCTTGAGCACTTTGTGCTCAGGTGAGCTAAAAAGTAGAAATAATTCAGAAAAACTTAAATGCATTCCCCAACTGCCAGCCAAAATATAATCTGTAACTTGTCATAACACAACTACCCTCCAAAATATCACTGAAAAATCTGCATGCATTGCAAAGAAGAGAGTGTAACCACAAACAAACAACATTTTCGTATGGCAATATCTGCTCAGGATAATCCAATGGTACCCAAACTCTGACTTGGCCTGTCTCTTGTCATCTACCATTATTTGCTGCATTACTGAGATATTTAGTGGAAATGGTGCATTTACTCAAAGTCCAAGGGAAATAACTTGGCATGTAAACATAGTTACATAACACAACTACCCACCACATATCAATAAACTATGACAGAAGATTAATTAATTGTTTGGTGTTTTATGCAGCTTATAACAATTTCTAAGTCATATGACTCATATCATACCGTTGCCTTAATAAATCACCAGTACTACTGGTCTATTTATCCTGACACCAGCCAGTCAGTTGAAATGCCAACCCTGCAACCCCAAGTGCCTATGAGGGCATGCAGCCATTACTACCATTTTTAAAGTCTTAAGTATGACACAACTGGGGATGGAACCAACGATCTCCTGTGACCAAGGTGAACACTACCACAGAGGATGTACTCTGACAGAAGGACAGCGGACTCTTACACTACATGGCACTTACCTAGTATTTAGCAAAACATGAATTGTTTGAACTTCTTAAAGTTTGACATACATTGCTGGTCATTATACCACGTTTCAAAACCATTATCCAGTATTGCACCACTTGGTACCACATCGAACATTTACATAATATGGTAATTTTACATGATAAACTTGCTTAATTCATCAATGCAAGTTATGCATAATTAACTGAACAATGGAAATTCAGAGGTTCATGGGAAAAAAAGAAAGACTTTAAAATTCAAAGAGTTTTATTCTTTAGAAGTGTAAACTTTGAAGCAAAACATAAATAGAAGAAAAGAGTTTAATTTCATCGCAAAATTTTGCCATTGGTGCGATATTTTATACCAGGCATCTAAAGTCATGGTGGTATGCCTTTGACATGGATATACATGTATTTCCTAAGCCTAGAACAGGCATGTATCCTAGGAATCATGGATTAAGAAACTGTCATCATGATGTAACTGAAATATTGTGGAATACAGCTAAAAGACCATGATGTTCCTATATTTCTTACCTTATTTTAATAAATTTAAATTTAAAAATAGTACAGGTGGCCATGTTTTTCAAGCTTTTAATATCTGTTGCCATGTGAAACAGTAACAAGAGATTTGCATGGATTTCTAGTCTTTGAACAATTTTGAAAAAGGACCACCTAAGGAACATTCCTGTGAAATTCTTTTGAAATTGGTCCATTGCTTAAGAAGGAGAAATTATTTATAGGAAAATGTGAACAGACAGACAGATGACAACAGCGGGCAGTGTAATAAAAGCTCAACCCGCACTTCATGTTAAGGTGAGCTAAAACAACTTAATATACTTTAGAGAAAGAAAACAATATTGACTGGAAATAGAATGAATACATATCAACATGAAATCAACCTATCTTCTGACTATTTTGGTGATAGCAACAATTAAAGATAAATATTTTTATTAAAGAGTAACAACAACAACTTCAACAAGACAACAATAAGAGCAGTAAGCTAGTACACCAATCTCACATTTCTCCTAATATACCAAATCCAGAAGTCTGTTTAACCCTTTCCCACATACAGAAGATCTGCAACAGACGACTTTGAAAATGTTTATTCAAAAATATGGAAAATCTTTATAATTGTAGGTATAATTACTGAAAAAAGTTGAAAACATTGTGGCAAAAGGAGAAATTGCTCATTTTGAATTTCTACTTTCTTCATGATATTTTCAAAAGTCGTCTGCTCTGCTTCAGTTGCGTCAAAATGTGTCTAAGGTGGGAAAGGGTTAACCCTTTCATTGAAACAGACGACTTTAAACACCTCTGCAGTAGATATTTTGAAAACTTGAGGAAAAATATGAAATTGCTCAAAATGAACCATTTTCTCCTTTTTTTCCCAACCATGTTAGATGTCAAATATTTGCTTCGAAATTGTTACTCTTTTATCCATTTTCCTCATAGAGACGTTTTCTGACGTCTCTGCAAGAGACAGCTTTTTGAAAGCATGGCGACAAAAGAAGATTTGTCCTTTTGTCCCCATGCTTTCAACTCTATTCAATTACTGTATTTTTTATTATAAAAGTAGTTTCCAATTCTTTTGTGATATGATTTCAAAGTCGTCTGCTGCAAATGTGTTGTATGTTGGAAAGGGTTAACTGAACTTCAGATTTGTTGAAAGCAAGCAATTACAAAAATTAACATCAGGTTACCAAAGGTATCTACAAACTAATTCCTGATATGTATACTACTTCAATTTAGTTCATAAATAATTTGGTAGATGTTTTCCAAACTAAAACCATTTGAATCAATTAAGAAACATTCAAAGGAACACTGTTTGCCTGTTAATCCCTATCATACAGGTAGGTGGAATAAAGATTAATCATGTCTTATTGCTGAAGTAATTTAGCCCTTTCCCACATGCAGATAATTATACGGACCCATTAAAGTGACATTCAACATATTTCTTTTTAAATGCAAATATGCCATATTTATTTCATAAAAGCAAAATGATATTTCAATACATTTTTGATTAGGGTATAACGTCATTTTCAACAATTCTTTTGGGCATATCACATTGCCAGTTCACCATGTGTTTCCTTGGTTCTCACACAAGTTCTCCACAAAACCGTCTTTCCAAGCAACTGACTCTTTTTCCACATAGACGTATAGCCATTGGTGGATGACAAATGTTGCAGTGACTTTTGTCAAATGACGGTATTGAATAATTATTTCATTTTTAAGAAATAAGTATTTCGATTAAACATAATGATTATTTTGTAAATATGTAATGATAATTTTGTAATTATAAAATAAATAACTAATTTGCTAAAAAAAGAAAATAATTCGTTTTTACCAAATATTTATATTGCTTTTAAACAAACTGATTATTTCGTACATACGAAATAAAATGGCTGATTTGCATATTTAAACAAGAGGGCCATGATGGCCCTGGATCGCTCACCTTAATTATACAATGTACTATAATGCAAAATACATCAGGACAATTATTCTGAATGCAACCTCCACAGTGTTAACAAGATTTTCCTTCATTTGGCCTAGTGATCTATATTTTTTTACCTGATATGACCCATATTCCAACATGGACTAGATATTATCAAGACAACATTCTGACAAATTTTCAACTTGCTCAAAGTAAAAATGCGGCCTCCGGAGTTTGAACAATATTTTCCTTTATTGACCTTGTTTCTGACCCTACATGATCCATATTCGATCTTGGCTTAGATATCATTTAGATAAACATTCTCATAAAATGTCAAGCTGCTGTAGCAAAAAATGTGTCTTCTACAGAGTTAACAAGATGTTCCTTCAATTTGGCCTAGTGACCTAGTTTCTGACCCAATATGACCCATATTCGAACTTGACCTAGATATAATTCAGACAAACATTCTGACCAAATTTCAAGCTGCTGAAGCAAATAATGTGGCATCCAAAGTGTTAACAAGATTTTCCTTCAATTTGGCCTAGTGACCTAGTTTTTGACCCTACATGATCCATATTCGAACTTGGCTTAGATATCATTTAGATAAACGTTCTCATAAAATGTCAAGCTGCTGTAGCAAAAAATGCGTCTTCTACAGAGTTAACAAGATGTTCCTTCAATTTAGCCTAGTGACCTAGTTTCTGACCCAATATGACCCATATTCGAACTACCTAGATATCTTTAAGACAAACATTCTGACAAAATTTCAAACTGCTGAAGCAAAAATTGCGGCCTCTAGAGTGTTAACAAGATTTTCCTTCAATTTGACCTAGTGACCTATTTTTTGACCCGACATGACCCTTGATCGAACTTGACTAACATATCATCAAGAAAAACATTCTGATAAAGTTTCAACATGCTCAAGTTGAAAATGTGGCCTCCAGAGTGTTAACAAGATTTCGCTTCAATTTGACCTAGTGACCTCGTTTTTGACCTCATATGGCCCAGTTTCGAACTTGTCCAAGATTTGATGGAGATGAATGTTCTGATACACTTTCATGAAGATTGGATGCAAAATGTAGCCTGTAGAGTGTTAACAAGCTGAAATGTTGACGACGCACGACGGACGACGCACGACGGACGACGCACGCCGGACAAAATGTGATCACAATAGCTCACCTTGCACTTCGTGCATAGGTGAGCTAAAAAAGGCATTGAGTAATCATTTCGTTAAAACCGAAATAATTGTATACTAATTCTCTTTTGTTGAATGTCAACTTATGGGCTCCGTTTGAAAACTTTTGAAAACAGTGTGACAAAAAGTGGAATCGCTCAAAACAATTTAAATCTCATTTGCCCAAAGGTTTTCAAGTCTATTCAATAATTAAATTTTCATCAACATTCATATAGATTTTCAAAAGCATGTACAGCAGATGTGTTGTTTGTGGGAAAGAATTAGTTATGATAGCTGGAAACTTCCCAAAGAGAAACAAGAGGGCCATGATGGCCCTGGATTGCTCACCTTAATTATACAATGTACTGCAATGCAAAACACATCAAGACAATTATTCTGAATGCAACCTCCACAGAGTTAACAAGATTTTCCTTCATTTGGCCGAGTGATCTATATTGTTTTACCTGATATGACCCATATTCCAACATGGACTAGATAGCATCAAGACAACATTCTGCTTGTTTCAACTTGCTCAAAGTAAAAATGCGGGCTTCGGAGTTTGAACAATGTTTTCCTATATTGAACTTGTTTCTGACCCAATATGACCCATATTCGAACTTGACCTAGATATAATTCAGACAAACATTCTGACCAAATTCCAAGCTGCTGAAGCAAAAAATTGCTGCATCCAGTGTTAACAAGATTTTCCTTTAATTTGGCCTAGTTTTTGACCCTACACGACCCATATTCGAACTTGGCTTAGATATCATTTAGATAAACATTCTCAGTCAATGTCAAGCTGCTTTAGCAAAAAATGCGTTTTCTACAGAGTTAACAAGATTTTCCTTCAATTTGGCCTAGTGACCTAGTTTCTGACCCAATATGACCCATATTCAAACTTGACCTATATATCTTAAAGACAAACATTCTGATAAAATTTCAAATTTCTGAAGCAAAAAAAGCGGCCTCTAAAGTTTTAACAAGATTTTCCTTCAATTTGACCTAGTGACCTATTTTTTTACCCAACATGACCCATGATCGAACTTGACTTACATATCATCAAGAAAAACATTCAGATAAAGTTTCATTATGCTCAAGTTAAAAATGCAGTATCCATAGTGTTAACAAGATTACCATTTAATTTGGTCTAGTGACCTAGTTTTTGACCTGGCATGACCCAAATCGAACTTGAGCTAGACATCATTCAGCTCAACATTCTGACCAAATTTCAAGCCGCTGAAGCAAAACATGTGGCTTCTACAGAGTTAACAAGATTTTCCCTCAATTTGGCTTAGTGACCTTGTTTCTGACCCATATTTGAACTTGACCTAGATATCTTCAAGACAAACATTCTGAAACTAAAATTGCGGCCTCTAGGGTATTAACAAGATTTTCCTTCAATTTGACCTAGTGACCTACTTTTTTACCCATTAAAACCCATGTTCGAACTAGACCTACATATCATCAAGACAAATATTCTAATAAAGTTTCAACATGTTCAAGTTGAAAATGTGGCCTCTACAGTGTTAACAAGATTACCCTTCAATTTGGCCTAGTGACCTAGTTTCTGACCCGATATGACCCATATTCGAACTTGACCTAGATATTTTTAAGATAAACATTCTGACAAAATTTTAAACTGCTGAAGCAAAAATCGCGGCCTCTGAAATGTTAACAAGATTTTCCTTCAATTTGACCTAGTGACCTACTTTTTGACCCAACATGACCCATGTTCGAACTTGATCTACGTATCATCAAGACAAACATTCTGATAAAGTTTCAACATGCTCAATTTGAAAATGTGGCCTCCAGAGTGTTAACAAGATTTCGCTTCAATTTGACCTAGTCACCTAGTTTTTGACCTCATATGGCCCAGTTTCGAACTTGTCCAATATTTGATGGAGATGAATGTTCTGATAAACTTTCATGAAGATTGGATGCAAAATGTAGCCTGTAGAGTGTTGACAAGCTCAAATGTTGACGACGCATGACGGACGATGGGAGGACGCCAGACAAAATGTGATCACAATAGATCACCTTGCACTTCGTGCATAGGTGAGCTAAAAACTCATGTGAGAAAATGTGAGATTGCTGTTCAAAGTATTTTCACAGTTATAGTTTATGATATAATAGTTATACTTGAAAGTTCATGTATTCTAGAAATATTATTTACATATTCAATATTATGATATTGTTCATGAGATAAAGTGTTTACACAGTAATTATGTACAGAACATTGCATACACTGAAAACAGAAATAAGTTATATATTTAACTCTCTCTCAGTCCAATGTCTTTCACTCATATTTAATAAGTTTTGGGAATGGTACCTCATGCCATTTTTGAGTTGTGTAACATTGTTTACAGGTTAAATCATTAAGCTTCTCCTGACAACAATGCATGACTCAGAAACAAAGCCATTAAAACATTTCATGAAAAGCAGAAACTACCTGTTTTTGACAATTTCTCCTATTCAAACAATGTCATCAAAATTCTATTGATAAAGAAGACTTCTGAAAACATTGTGGCAAAAGGAGAAATTGCTCATGATGAGCAATTTCTCCTTTTTCCCACAATGTTTTAAATTCTATTCAATAACAATACTCTAATACATAAAGATTTTTCATATTTAACCTAAATGTGTTCAAAGTCATATGCAGCAGATTTGTTGAATGTGAGAAAGGGTTATGTTGACCTTAATAGGTAAGAGCTTAACCCTTTCCCACATACAATAAATCTGCAGCAGACGACTTTGAAAATGTTTACTCAAAAATATGAAAAATCTCTATAATTACTGACAAAAGTTGAAAACATTGTGGCTAAAGGAGAAATTGCTTATTTTGAGCAATTTCTCCTTTTTTCACGATGTTTTCATAAGTCGTCTGCTGCAGGTGGGAAAGCGTTAAATACCTGTAAACATTTGTATACATAATTATTCTAAAAACTATTGAACTAGAGATGGGCCAATCCTGGCATCATAACATAAATCTTAAAACCCATTTCCAAAAATGCAGCAGATGGCTTTGAACACATCTTGGCAAAAACATAGAAAATCTCTATCATTGAAGGTACCGTGAACTCCACAGTTCTGGGTCATCGACAATTCCGGGTCACATTTTGAAAAAAATGTTTAGTATTCGAGAATGATACAGTATTTTGACAATTTGAATATCAAGTCATATTTTCCATTAACTTGGCTAGTTTCACTTGGATTTCAGACGTTGTCATTTAAAGAACGGATGTCATAATCTCGAAACATCTGACTGCCTCGATTCCAGCGATACTGAAATCTCAATATTTTTGTTTACCTGTCACAGCGAAAATTGCTGATTGTAGCCATATTTTTTAGTAATACAGGTATGTATTGCACATCAATGTGTAGGTTATTTATTAATAAACAAGATTTATAATATTGATTGACTTGTCAAAGTTGTGTATGTCAATATAGCAGATAATTTGACCTAGTTCACATACAACATACAGGTCAGCCAAAGGTAAAAATCAATGTTAAAAAATTGCTATTAAAATTTACATTTTCCCACAACCATTTCTTTGTCCTTTTATACTTTCTTTTATAAAGACAACTCTAGATGCCTCTGTAACTGACAACTTATGAAAACATTAAAAGAAAAGGAGAAATAGCTCAGCTTTGTATCAACTTTTTACTCACAATTTCCCAGATATTTGCTGCAGACGACTTTTAAGACATTTAGTAAAACATATGAAAATTCTCTATAAATGAAAGATAATGACTGAAAATAATTGAAAACATTGTGGCAAAAAGATAAATTGCTTGTTTAGAGCAATTTCTCCTTTTGTTTCAATGTTTTCAATAGTAAGCTGCTGCAGATGCTACAAAATGCGTCTATAGGTGGGAAAGGGTTGAGTGAGATGTGAGTTGTTTTCAAAGCAGACACTTTTAAACATACTGTCCATACTTTTATTTAAATCTTTTTGGTAAGAATTAAAACAATGCCTATGAAATAATGGGTTTGTATGCTACTTTCAATATTCTTCATTGTCTAAAGCCTTTTACACAAATATACCAGAAGCAAATTTTTACATGGCATAATAACTACAGACAGTTTGCACAAAGATTAATCAATTAATATTAAAATAAATTTAAATGTTTTGTCATGATACGGTAGCAGTAATATTGAACAGTTTTTTTTATCACACAAACACACAGCTAAACAAGCATCATCAAGAATCATGGGTATACGATGGTTGTTGATAACTGGCACCAGTGTCTGCAATCACATGATCAGAAGCTGGTTCCTTGTTGTCCATGGTTCCGTAAGAGTGAGCCAAACTTTGTGATGCTGACAGGGTGCCGACAGCTTCAGAGGATCTTGAATGACCATTGACTAAAACACTTGCTACAAATTTCTGAAAATTGAAAAAATGATAAAAGATTAACCCTTTCTTTGGTGCAGACAACATTTGACATACATGTATGTATTCTATAGATCTCTTTTGAACGATAATTTGCTAAAATTCATAAATTTCCAACAATATTTCCAATGTGCTATTAAAAGTATGCTTTCAATTATCCAGATGTTTTATTTACAACAGTTATGTTGCATTGCAGGCGAGTTTTGAATTATCAAACAAATACATGGCAGTTAAATGCCTTACATGTTTAGAGTATTATTTAAAACTTCTATGTGAAACATTTCATGGCAATTTTTAATTAAATGAAATCAAATTTATCATCAATTTGATCAGAAACTAAGACAAACAACAAGTCTGTTTCATTGTTTTGATTAAGATATGAAATGATGATATGCAAAGGAAAAATATCAGGCTTTTAATATGTTTACCGATTTTACTGATGTAAATGCCCTTGCAGTAATCAACTTTTAAAAACATTGTGGGGAAAAAAAATCTCAAATTGAGCTATTGCTTTTTCATCTAACAAGGCTCAACTGTTTAACAAAATAAAACTTCAATTTATCTAAATGCATTTTTTTCCAAAGACATTTCAAAGAAGACAAACCCCTAATAAATATAATTTAACCCTTTCCTACATATAGACACTTTCTGATGCCTCTGCAGCAGACAACTTTTGAAAACATTGTGATAAAAGTAGAAATTGCTCTAAACGAGCAATTTCCCATTTGCAACAATGTTTTCAACTCTATTCAATAATTAAACTTCTCTTTATAGTGGTTTTCAATATTTTTACTCAGATGTTTTTAAAGTTGTCTGCTGCAAATTTGTTGTAAGAGGGAAAGGGTTAAGGCAATGGTAAACCCTTTTCCACAAACAACAAATCTCAAGCAGATAGCTTTAAAGTCATCTAAGCAAAAAGATAGAAAATCTCTATAAAGTATAGATATCAAATAGAATTAATATCATTTTGGCTCGAGGAGAAATTGCTGATAATAAGCATTATTTCCCTTCACTGTAATGTTTTCATATGCATAAGAATGCATCTGCAAGTGAGAAAGGGTGAAACAGAAGTGATATATAAGTAGAAATTATACCTGACTATCTTCATCTAAGTTTTGGCTACTCTTGGACTCGCTAAATTGCTATAGAAAGAACAGGAAGAAAGATTACATTCAGAGATCAATCCAAAGTAAGTCGTAAACTATTTCCCTTATATAGTTGAGAATTAATGGCAGCAAACTCCTATTCCAGCATTGTTTTCGACTCTACATTAATTTGATATTACCAGTTTTCAAGATGTTATATGATATTTAGAAATGTTTTCATAGCAGACAATGCTGGAATACTATATATCTGGTACACTGTTAAAAAAGCAAGAAATTTAAATTCTAATTGAAAATGCATAAAGAATAAAGATAAAAGCGAGAGAATTATGAAATGCATCATAGCACAGTCATGCACCAAGTAAATAATTTTCATCTTCATAATTCTATCTTTATAACCTTTCCTGAATTTAACCACAATCACTTGAAAATGTGCCCAGTCTGAACTGTACCATATATATATATTCAAAGTACTTTGTGCTTTTTTTGCAAGGATAAAACTCATTTTATCAGAGACATATGAGCCATACTCTAAGAAAACCAGGCTTAGAGCTTTTTTGACAAGTGGTGTAGTGAACAATCAATTTGCAAATCCACTGTAAAATCTAAATGTACACTGTAGGTCAGAATCTACTTGAATGCTATAACCCTTACACACATATAGACACTTAATGACAGCTCTGCAGCAGATGATTTTTGAAAACAGAGCGACAAAAGAAGAAATTGCTCGTTTTTTGCTCAAAACAAGCAATTTCTCCTTTTGCCACAATGTTTTCAACTATATTTCAGTAATTATATCTTCATTTTTGGAAATAACCCATATTTTTGCTCTGATTATTTTAAAGTCGTCTGCTGCAGATTTGTTCTGATGTGGGTAAGGGTAAAGGTAAAGTGTTAATCCAGACCAGATGTTCAAGGACAACCATGGCTCTCACAGAGTTAACCCTTTCCCAGATACAATAAATCAGCAGCAAGCGACTTTGAAAACACCTAGGCAAAAGTATAGAAAACTCTATTATTAAAAGTAGGATTAATGAATAGAGTTGAAAACCTTGTGGCAAAAGGATGAATTGCTTATCAGGAGCAATTTCCCCTTTCGCTACAATATTTTTAAAAGTCATCTGCTGCTTATGCGTCAAAATGCATGTACAGTTGGGACAGTGTTAATCTCGTTACACTACCCTACTATCACAGCTAGCTCAGTAGATCTGCCATATACAATTTGAAACTGACTCTGCTTTATACATGTAGTCATGCCGTGCAGCTACGTTTATAAAAATATCACATCAGTTATGAGAAAGGATATCAATTTACCACATATAGGCGCTTTCTGACGCCTATGCAGCAGACAACTTTTGAAATCACTGTGGCAAAAGGAACAAGAGGGCCAAGATGACCCTAAATCGATCACCTGATTGATAGTAAATTAGTAGAAATATCTGGGAAAAGGATCAAGGAGTGCAATTAGAACTTCAAGGAGTGAACACTTCTCAAGAAACAGCTTATAAGTAAAGGTCATTTATATCTTGAAATCTAACAAGAACTTCAATTAGAATTGAATTATAAAGTTTTTGTCATTTTGCACCTTTCTTGATCTGTTTTCCACCAGAAATGTTGCGATTTTAACTTTCCACTTCCTGTTGAAGACAACCCTTGCATAATACTCTGTCAAGTGTTACCTCCCTTAGACCATCAATCTAATAACCATATGTCATTTGAAGCAAAAAGTTAATTTTACTCCTTTTCTGATGCTGCTTGGTTGCTATGCCTCAACAAATCAATATGGCTTGACAAAGTATGTAGATGATCAATGAAAGAACATTTCTACAAAACTATCTTTAAATCAGACAAGCACTTTTATAAGGATGCTTTATTAAAGTATTGTCATTTTGCCCCTTTTTTTATGCCGCCTGACTGCCATGTTTTTCGACCAATCAGTATGGCTTGAACAATTTTTATAGAGAGTCACCCAAGGAACATTTCTACCAAATTATATTTGAATCTGACAGACATGGATTCGGAGGAGAAGATTTTTAAAGTTTGGACATTTTGTCCCCTTTCTGATGCCGCAGCAACCAAAGTTCTCAATGGAATTTAAATCTTTGAACAATTTTGAAAGAGGACCACCAAAGGAACATTCCTGTGATGTTTGGTGGAAATTGTTCTTGCGGTTCAGGAGGAGATGATGTTTAAAGCTAAAAGTTAACGACGGACGACGGACACAGAGTGATCAGAATAGCTCACCTTGAGCCTTTGGCTCTAGGTGATCTAAAAATTGCTCATAAGGAGAAATTGCTCATGATGAGCAATTTCTCCATTTGCCACACTGATTTCAAAACTCATGCTCACATGTATAAATATCATCCGGAAAAGAATTCCTGTGTCAAAAGTTCAAAGGTTAACCATTTCCCACATACAGCAAATCTGCAGCAGACGACTTTGAAAATGTCTACTCAAAAGTATGGAAAACTCTATAATTGTAGGTATAATTACTAAAAACAGTTGCAAAATTTTTGGCAAAAGGACAAATTGCTCGTTTAGAGCAATTTCTCCTTTTGTCACGATGTTTTCAAAAGTAGTCTGCAGCATATGCATCAAAACGCGTCTTTAGGTGGGAAAGGGTTAATTAACCCTATATAATCAAGTGAGGTACAGTTAAGAACATCTTGAAATTGACAAATTAACCGTTCACGCTCCGCTCCGTTCCGCTCCGCTCACGTTCCAATCCGCTCTCAAAGCGTTCACTCATTCATAACATTGTGATTGCTTTTTTCCGTTCCGTTCAGATTGAGCGCTTTTTTACGCTCACTCGGAACGCTTTTTTTCGATCAAAATCCGTTCAACGATTTGATTGGCTTAAATTAATTTCGTTTCGTTTATATAATTTTTTTACTTAACCCTAAATATCAACAACAAATCGTATTACGAAAATGATCATATTAATAATATTTGTTACATTCTAATTCAATCGGATACTTGAGTGTCTTATAAAACAAAAGTTTAGTATACAAATATGACTTTTAACCCTTCACCGGATATAAACGCTTTCATACACGATCTCAATATAAACGATTTTCGAAAACCCTAATCGATTTCAATATAAACGTTTTTCGACGACCCTTATCGATTCTAATCGATTTCAATGTAAACGCTTTTCGACACCTTTGGAGTTTGAATGCTTCAAAAGTATATTTATCGTGTGAATAGGTCCTCCAAAAGTGTATCACAATACAATTTGTTTATTTACAAAGGGATCTCATACTTTAAATCATAGTGTTACTATATAAAGTTAAGTAAAAAGCGTCCAAACATGTATAGTGTTTAAAAATTCAGTACCCAGGTTGAATGAAATGTCGGGAAATGATAAGCTTGAAAATACCTTGTTCCTATGAAAAATATCCATATGATAATATCCGTCTCCATTTGTAATTGTAAATTTTAATTATTTCACAAGGGTTTTCTAAAATTACCATTATGCACCATATACAGATTGAGTCGCGACACATAAAAATAGGCAATCAGTTTTGTTCCAAATCTTATAACAGCTGGTATCAATTTATTTAATTGTAATGCCGGCGTTTGATCATAACTGTTCTCAAAAGACTTCGATAATTGTTATGAGACGATTTACGAACAGTGATGATCCTAATCAGTCTTAACAGAAGAGCATATTGATCTGAATATTCCCAACTATCGGAAGGCGGGTTTTCATTTGACACGGTATTATTATGTGTAAACCACGTGCAACCCAGATCAAATGGAAAATTATTGACGCATGCAGTAAACATGACCTTGACAACAGGGCTTCATTTCTCCCTTTCTTCATATTAAATAAATCTGGAGCAGATGACATTTAAAACGAGAAAAAATTGCTCACAATGTTATGATCCCATGCAAACACAATGAAGCAACCCTGTATAAATCTATTCTTCTGCTGTAGAAATTGTCTATACGTGAGAAAGGGTTAAATAGTTTGAATTTTTTGTCAAGATGTTTTTAGTTTCGTCGGCATAATTGTTGAAAGAGGAAAGGGTTTACTCACACGTGCAAAGTCGGTTCTTTGTTTGACCTATCACATTTCCGGTGTATACCAGTTTTGACAATCAAGTAAGCTACTGGGAAATACCTCTTTCACAGATGTAGATTCATATTGACGCAACTAAAGCTGACGAGTAAACATTGCAACAAAAGGAGAAAGCCTAAATGCATTAAATTTAATAGATAACTTTTGCCACAATGATTTGAATTAATTCAGTAATTATACTTTCCTTTTTTATAGATTTTCTTTATTTTTGTCTCGACATTTTCACAATCGTTTGCTGTGATTTGTTGTAATGGGGAAAGGGATGAACAGCTGACATAAGTGGTTATTGTTTTCATCTACACAATACCGGCGGGTCTTTGATTGATTGATCTAGTAAATCAGAAGGGCAATAAAATGGGTCATTTACGGGTGCAGTTATGACACTTCCGCAAAACTGAAGCTGTATTTTTTTATTTTTGGCTTTACCCCGTCTGACATTCAATCATATATTTCTGATCTGGAAGTTGTTTCCGATGATTGTTCTTCTTCCGACAACAATCTTTTCTCTATAGGAGCTTGGAATAATGAGTTTCAACAACCAAGGGTAAGTAAACAAAGAACTAAATCGTCCTTGAGAATACGGGAAAATACGCAAACATGTGTTTACATTCGACTTTTTTGGGGTGAACAATTTTCTATTGCCGATCTATTTCTTCAAAAAGGAAATAGTTAGAAATGAAAACGTAAGGACATTAGACATTCAAAATATTTATATGGGATGTTTTAACATTTATTCTCGTAAAATCGACTTTGAATCATGACAGGAAGATGGGTGATTTCTCCATTAAGTTTTACTAATTTTACTCCTGTATGTCACAGAGTTGACTTTTGAAAACTTCGTAGAAATTAAGACATATTTCCTTTATTGACTATTGGTTTATCAAATAGATGCCTGTATATGGAGATAATATAGGTAAATGGGCAGTTGGGCTATCCAGTAAAGGGTTAATAAAATAATTTCGTAAAATAATTATCGGATAGTTGTTGCAACCGTTCAACGAGCGAATGATTGGATTTTTGCAATCATTATGATTGTTTCGTTCAGAGCGCAAAATTCCGTTCCGCTCATAAAGCGTTCCAACTTCGTTCCAATCACGCTCACGATCCAATCACGTTCCGCTCAGATTGTCAATTTCATGATGTTCTTAACTGTAGTAGTGTTACTTACCCTATATTTTTTCATAGGACTCTCTGTACAAGGTCCACAGTCTTTAAAACATCCAAAACTCACTCTCAAGAAAAACACCATCAGTGTCATGGCCAAAATAACAATTGCAAATATTGACTTAGGGTTGTCTGTACCTGAAACAAAACACATTGGCTCGTAAAATGAATGAACCTTACTCTACATTCTTAACCCTTTCCCACTTGTAGACAATATTTGACTCATCTACAGAAGACAACTTTTGCCACAATGTTTTCAACTCTATTCAATATTATACATTCATTTAAAGAGATTTTCCTAATTTTATCTAGGTTTTTCTATAGTCCTCTTCTGCAAATTTATTGTATGTGGGAAAGGGTTAAACAAACACTATAACTGTAAATCTACATTGTAAACAAATACTCTAAGCGTAAGTATTATTTTTGGAAACATTGGAAAAAAATCTTCTTTTTCTACAAGGTTTTCAACTCTTCCAGAAAATAATTATGTTAGTAAAGATCTTCCATATATTTTTTTCCTCAATGTTTTAGAAGTTCTCTGCTGCGGATTTACTGAATGTAGGAGAGAGTTAATTGTTGGGAAAAAAAAAAGACATGAGCCATTCCACGAGAAACCAACATTGGGGACTGCTTAAAGTATAGACCCGGATCAGCCTAAGCATGCAGCGCAGGCTAAAACAGACAGACACTTTCACCTCCTGTGGATTTTTTGTTTCAAGAATCATTACTCTATAGCTCTTTCCACCTGAGAAAGAATATATTGGCCCGGATGAGCCTGCATTGACTGCGCAGGCTGATCTGGGTCAATACATTACACAGAGTCCATAATGTTGGTTTTCTCGTGGAACGGCTCATATTATGATTAGTGCTGGCAGGGACTGAAATACAAGAGGTATAGATGAAGAGTAAACTGATCTTTACCTACAACTATTTCTCTCATTATTAACTTATACCTATGTTGCGGTACTCAAATGAATCATCGCAGTCTGACAATCTGACACACAGCATAGATTTAGGATGGAAAATAACGTTTCCCACCTGCAGCAGACGACTTTAGAAAACATTGTGGTAAAAGGGGAAATTACTCATCAAGAGCTATTTATTCTTTTGCAACAATGTATTCTATAATTCAACTCTATTAAATTATGATACACATACTTTCATTTATAGAGACTTTCCATATTTTATCTTCATGTTTACTTAAGTCTTGTCATATGTGGGAAAGGGTGAAGAACTTGAAATTTGCCCATTATCTATAACTCTTGGACATTGTTATATTTGAATGCTATAATGCAAACCATACAGTCAATGTATATAAAGGTCTTTGATGATATAAACCCTTATCATCGTTTGATAACAGATGAAAATATTTGATTGTAGTTTGTTAATCAGCAATATTTCTTTTGTCAAACTAATGTTTTGTACCATAGCTATGATGGTAGACTTGTTGGTTCATAGGTCCAACTTGGATGGCACTCACCCTTTCCTTGTTATGATCAATTTCTGTGTTTGTCACAATGTTATCAAAAGTCATGTGCTGCAGATGCATTAAATAGGAAAATTAATGTGGCAGGGTTATTTATTGTACAATTAAAGAGCATTACTAACATAGAACATGGACAGGCAGATAAACATAGAACATGGACAGGCAGATAACCATAGAACATGGACAGGCTGATAACCATAGAACATGGAAACATGGACATGTTGATTACCATAGAACATGGACAGGCCAAATAACCATAGAACATGGACAGGCTAATAACCATAGAACATGGACTGGCCAATTACCATAGAACATGGACAGGCTAATAACCATACAATATGGACAGGCTGATAACCATTGAACATGGACAGGCCAATAACATATCAACTCATACTTACCACCTCTGATGACGGAGAAAAAGACCAAATTGAACTGTAAGAACACAACTGCCACAATCACCATGTTAATGGCTGTCGAGTGGATACTGTGACTAATATGCGATGGTGCGTACGCAAAATAGATGTTATATCGATCTACTATATGTTTGAACACCATATACACCAGCCCTGTAATAGATCATATACAAAATATTTGTTATATCAATCATATGTTTGAACACCATGTACAGCACTAAATCATCTATAAACCAGATTGAAGAATCAGATCAGTTTTGTGGCTTTGCAGTCCTTACCAGAAACAGTCAAACTTGTGTTAAACAGCCACCCAGGTGAGAATTTAAATGTTGGTGCTGAAGACAGGTGGCTTTTAAATTAAAGTCAAATATATAAGATAGGTTATTTTGGCTTATCTTTTACTGGCCTGGCATACCAAACTTCCTGGGTTCGAATCCTGTGTTGTGGGAGTTCTGCCTTTGTTTATATGTCACACAAACGGCACAAGTGATAATTAAGTCTCCAGGAAGCAGACATTAAGCGTGATTAATATAAGCTGAAAGCTTGTTTCGTGTATCCATGTAAAATAAATAAGTTTAAATTAATTTTCTACTGGATGCTTAATACAAATTGGCTGCTTAAATTAGATGACCACTAATACAAGTTTAACTTAATATCAAATGCAGGAGCCGAATTTAACAGTAGGTGCTTCTTTAAAACTCTATTAAACAAACTTTGTCTTAAATTATGACTCATTAGTTAAGATTCCTGATTTGAGTATTAGAAGCATTTGTAATATCCAAACCTACTTACCGAATGGTGTGATCAGAGGGCATGATATGCTGTAGGACATGATAGTGGCAAATACACACAGCACCCAGGCATATTGTATACCATATTGGTACTCCCACAGTACATGCTGTAATATACATGTGTGATATGGTACATCAAAAACATATGTGTAATGATTGTATGAGATATGCAATATCAAAAAACATATGAGTAATGTTGGTATCAGGGCTTCGAAAATTTTGAAATCTTAATCAGTCCCGGTGTATTTGTCAGTTTTCTGGAGGCCTGGTTGGTATGATATATCAAAAAACATAGGAGTAAAGTTTGTAGGACATATTATGTTATAAAACAAGAAAATGTGTCCATGGAACACGGATGCCCCAGTTGTTAACTATATTTTGTGTGAAGTTTCATCATGATAGGACATCAGCTTCACTAAAAACTAACTTGACCAAAAACTTTAACCTGAATTGTATGGACGAACAAACAGACGAACAGACGGACGGACAGAGGGTCACAACGTCAAATCGGCACAATTTTTTAAAGAATGATATGTTAATAGTCATTTGTGTGAAGTTTCATCATGATCGGACATCAGCTTCACTAAAATCTAACTTGACCAAAAACTTTAACCTGAGAATGGAATGGACGAACAGACAGACGAACAGACGGATGAACAGTTGGTCCAACCTCAAATTGATACAATTTTTTAAACAATGATATGTTGATTGTCATTTGTGTGAAGTTTCATAAGGATAGGACATCAGGTTCACTAAAATCTAACTTGACCAAAAACTTTAACCTGAGAATGGAATGGACGAACAGACAGACGAACGGACGGACGAACAGTTGGTCCAACCTCAAATTGATACAATTTTTTAAACAATGATATGTTGATTGTCATTTGTGTGAAGTTTCATAATGATAGGACATCAGGTTCACTAAAATCTAACTTTAACCTGAGCGGGACGGACGAACGGACGAACGGACGGACTAACAGACCGGAAAACTATATGCCCCTCATACTTTGTATGCCGGGGCATAAAAATACAAATGTGTAATGATTGTATGAGATATGGTACATCAAAATCATATGTGTAATGTTTGTATGAGATATGCAATATTAAAAACATATGTGTAATACACGTATTAGTATGAGTTGCATAATGAACAATTTCTCCACTTACCACAATGTTTTCAACTCTTACCAATAAGTATATTATTTTTACACAGACTTTTTCAAAGTCATCTGCTACAGATTTGTCATATGGGGAAAAGGTTTAACACTAAATGTCACTTACCTTTCTAACTGAGGTCCTTTCAGCTGAAGATTTGGCAAAGAGTAGCTTCATGACATAGGTAAATAGCTCTGAGAATCGTAACAACTCTAAACCAGTCCCTATAAATGCTGATGTGATCACATAGTTAACAAAGAACGCACCATTGCCTGATACAAATATACACCTGGAAACAAAAATATGCTCTTGCTACCAGACATTTAACAAAACTTCTGGAATCGGAATAACAATTATGAAACAAACAAATCAAAAGATATTGTGGATTAAGAAGAATTTCTCCTTTTTCCACAATATTTTGTATGATAAATGTATTTCAAATTATGCAGATACTGGGATAATGTATTCTTTCTTACGTTTTTTTACATCAAATGACTGTCAACTTATCATGCCGAGTCAACTTATTTACTACAATAACACATTATAAATTATCAACACACTCAAAACATTCATTCTTCATACACATTGGTTCAGATACACAGGCTCATCTGAGCCTTCACTTGTGGTTCATGCCAAAAAGTAAGATTGTTTTGAATGAAATTGCTTGGATCAAATTAAGCCAAATGCATTGAGTATATATGACATTTAGTGTTAATTTATTGTAAATGTGAATAGAATGCACCGGAAATGATTGATTTGATTTTTATTAGTATTTTGACCTCGTTTGAAAGTGAAAGTAGAGAATGATAAAAACCAGTTTCGTCCCAGCCCAATTTTGTACAAAATTACTGTACAGTTAAAAACATCATGAAATTGACAATCTGAGCGGAACGTGATTGGATCGTGAGCTTGATTGGAACGAAGTTGGAACGCTTTATGAGCGGAACGGAATTTTGCGCTCTGAACGAAACAATCATAATCATTGCAAAAATCCAATCATTCATTGAACGGTTGCAACAACTATCCGATAATTTTTTTACGAAACTATTTTATTAAAAGTCATATTTGTAAACTAAAATTTTGTTTTATAAGACACTCAAGTATCCAATTGAATTAGAATGTAACACATATTATTAATATGATCATTTTCGTAATACCATTTCATACTAACGATTGTGCTGAAAATACTCTAGATCGTTTTTTGATATTTAGGGTTAAGTAAAAAAAATATAAACGAAACGAAATTAATTTAAGCCAATCAAATCGTTGAACGGATTTTGATCGAAAAAAAAAAGCGTTCCGAGTGAGCGTATAAAATCGCTCAATCTGAACGTAACGGAAAAAAGCAATCACAATGTTATGAATGAGTGAACGCTTTGAGAGCGGATTGGAATGTGAGCGGAGCGGAACGTGCGTGAACGGTAAATTTGTCAATTTCAAGATGTTCTTAACTGTAACCATTTTCTCTCAGTGAATTCTTTCTTGCTTAATGCATGACCCCCCCATTTTCTGTGGATTGTTATAAAGCTTATAGGTAACTATTCGGTTACAGATATGTCAAAATCAGCATGCCCCAATAGTTATATAAGGCAATTCTTTTTTTCAAACTTAAGTATATAGCAGAACATATATCATATCACTAAAACATGTAAAAGATAATCAGGCAATACAAATATCATCTCATATAAAAAGAACAAGCTGAATCAACATAATTCCTGTCCATTGAGATATTCTGATCTCCTTTTGAAGGCATAGAAAATAAACATTGCCAAATTACGAATAACAAGCTCATTTTTTGAAGACATTATACATGTATTATAGAAAGAAATTTCATTTGAATTTTTAACATATCTCTCATCTATATACTTTTCCCGGATATCAGCATATAGTGGACAGCACAATAGAAAATGTAACTCGTCCTCGACACTGGATTCACAATAGAAACGATTTTCCCTTGATATGCCATAATGTCTGCAAAAGTCTTCACTGTACACTGATGTATTATGACGGGAAATTGCTTGACGCCATTCTGATAAAAAAATACTTCAAGTACAGCTTATTAGTTTCGTTGCTGTACTGCTCCTTAACTTGATTCCTGATCTGGGATGCAAGAAGACCCCTGTCAGCCTGGTGTGACTCATATAAGTCTAGGCTTTAATAATATGGGAAAAAGATACCACACTTCTAAATTGATTATGAATATAGTAAACAGTGAACTTACTTCCAATTAATGTCTTTTTCTTTTCCAATTATGAAGAAATCAAACAAAGCCTTGGCACTGAAAAAAACACATATTTAGTCTATTATTCTATAATGACAAGTCCTGACATTAATCCATTCTCATACACAACAAAACTGGAGCAGATGACTTTGAAAACAAATACTAAAAATTCTTGAAAATCTCAATAAATGAAATGTATCTATAATTATGGAATAGAGTTGAAAACATTGTGGCAAAAGGAGAAATTGCTTGTTATATGTGAGAGGTTAAATAACAAGTAATACTAGTGACACATTTGTTAACATGTCAATAACAGAAAGCATGACAAACAGACTATGAAGAAGTGATTATAATGTGTCACACTGACAAAATGCAGGCATACACTAAAGGAATAAAACTCCGAAGAATGAGCAAATGGCTAAGTTCACACATTTGTCCATTTGTGGAAGACAAATGATGGTAGTCAGAAACACTTTTGTCAATCATCCTAAAGAAAGTTTGCCCGAGCTGGGATTTAAACTCTCGACTTGCGGATCAACAACCCTTGTCATTACTGACTTCACATGGCCTTTTTTCATTTCTTTCATCTGTTGTTTTCAAATCAGTTCTACTCTGAAAATACAATATCAGGTAAACAAGTAGCAAGTCATCCATACCTTGTAAGACCTAGAGACGGTAAAATTAGAACCATCAACAACAGAAACACAAACGTCTTCCTCATAACGGCATGGTGCTCTGAGCTCCTGAAAACAGAAGAAAGTGAGATTTACCCTTTAGTTCAAACTTATTTATTTTATATCGATGGCGAAACAAGCTTTAACCCTTTCCCTCATATAAACGCTTTTGGACGCCTCTGCAGCAGACGGCTATTTGAAAACAGTGGCAAAAGAAGAAATTCTCCTTTTGCCACAATGTTTTCCACTGTTTGTCATAGGTTATCCATTCAATTATGGAGATTTTCTATGTTTTGACAAAATACTTTCAAAGTCGTCTGCTGCAGAATTGTCGTACGAAGACTAAAAGTGGAAAACATTGTGGCAAAAGGAGAAATTGCATGTTTTGTGCAATTTCTTCTTTTGTCACTATGTTTTCAAAAAGCCGTCTGCTGCAGAGGCGTCAGAAAGCGTCTATTTGAGGGAAAGGGTTAAGAAGTAGACCACATAAGGTACTTACTTTGTCCAATGTAATATCAACTGATTTGAGTAGTAGACCATATAAGGTACTTAATTTGTCCAATGAATTGATCTGATTATCCAATGTCCTATCAACTGATTCAAGTAGTAGACCACGTTAGGTACTCACTTTGTCCAATGTCCTATCAATTGATTTGAGTAGAAGACCACAATAGGTATTTACTTTGTCCAATGTCCTATCAACTGGTCTGAAATGTAGACCACGTTAGATACTTACTTTGTCCAATGTCCTATCAACTGATCTGAGTACCCAATGTCCTATCAACTGATCTGAGTACCCAGTGTCCTATCAACTGGTCTGAGATGTAGACCACCAGGGCTCTCACGAGTGGTCACCTAAAAATGTCTGACTTCGCCCATTCACTCGATCAAAGTCGACTTCGCCCAAAATCTCAGTCAAAGCGAAGTTGACTTCGCCGACAATTGTGTCCTATCATCGGACACTGTTAAAATGATCATGGTCACGCACCATGTCGAATCGATGTATACAGTTCTCGATATACACAGTTGCATAATCAGTTATTTGACAACTGAGAGTGTATATCCATTAAAAGCTGAAGAATCGAATCATTTAACACACACAATGACGTAGAACCAATCAAAATCGTGCCCTTTAATCCAATTTGCATAATCAAAGAACTGATTGTCATATCAAATGTTATGACGCCCCCCTGATAAAACATTAAATATGTATCGGATGTAAATGAGATGGAAGTCAAATTATGTTTTAACCCTTTCAATAGTATAAATAATATTGTGAATCTATTCATGGTTTAATGAGATAATCGTCTTCAATAATTGAGAAAATGATATTTTTTAGATATTTTTTTTAGGGGTTTCATAATAAATGCTGTAGCATGGGGGTGTCATAATATTTGGAATTAACCAATCAAAAGACAATACCTCAATTCTACTTGTAAAGAGTGTGTATGTTTGGCCGATACAAATAATTTACGTTGTTTATGACACTTACGACAGACTTATTTACAAAATGCCTGAAACCTTTACACGGCGAGTAAAATGTAGCTTCATTAATTATATTTCGGCGACTTTAGAACACAATGTTCGGA
Source organism: Serripes groenlandicus (assembly GCA_031761405.1). Lineage (NCBI taxonomy): Eukaryota > Metazoa > Mollusca > Bivalvia > Cardiida > Cardiidae > Serripes > Serripes groenlandicus. Next base: position 62,359,741 of record JASEVX010000001.1, read on the forward strand.
TCGCAAACCCGATACAAATAATTTACATTGTTTATGACACTTACGACCGACTTCTTTACAAAATGCCCGACACGAATGGATGGCGAGTAAAAGGTAGCTTCATTACTAATTTCTGCGACTTTAGAACATAATGTTCGGATCGCAACTACTCTTAGGGAAAAACAATTTTAGAACTTCATGTGATAATCATAATTAAAATAAAATAATAAAACATTCATCTTTGTTTAAGTAAATGTGTTCTATCCCAAACGATGCGATTACGATGCGATGCGGTTACGACGCGGTTACGACGTGTAACGACACACAAGAAATATCACTTCTCCCTTAAGTCTCCCCACTTCGCCCTAAATTGCCCGGAGGGAGAAGTCACTTCTCCCTAAAATTTAAGCCTAGTGAGAGCCCTGGACCACGTTAGATACTTATTTTGTCCAATGTCCTATCAACTGGTCTGAGATGTAGACCATGTTAGATACTTACTTTGTCCAATGTCCTATCAACTGGTCTGAGATGTAGACTATGTTAGATACTTACTTTTGTCCAATGTCCTATCAACTGGTCTGAGATGTAGACCATGTTAGATACTTACTTTGTCCAATGTCCTATCAACTGGTCTGAGTACCCAGTGTCCTATCAACTGGTCTGAGATGTAGACCATGTTAGATACTTACTTTGTCCAATGTCCTATCAACTGGTCTGAGATGTAGACTATGTTAGATACTTACTTTGTCCAATGTCCTATCAACTGGTCTGAGATGTAGACCATGTTAGATACTTACTTTGTCCAATGTCCTATCAACTGGTCTGAGATGTAGACCATGTTAGATACTTACTTTGTCCAATGTCCTATCAACTGGTCTGAGATGTAGACCATGTTAGATACTTACTTTGTCCAATGTCCTATCAACTGGTCTGAGAAGTAAACCACGTTTGGTAAGAGAGCTGTAAATGTCCATAGCAGTAAGGTGGGTAAAAACTGAAGTATCACTGCATTCTGAAATACACAAGTAACCAAAAAAAACGGAGATTATGTGTGAAAACTGGAGTATCAATGCATTCTGAAATACACAAGTAAACAAAAATGTTGTTGTTTTTTCTTCTGGGAAGTACCTTAACTTGATCTCTAGTTTAGGTAAAGAAATTTAGTCATAATACAGATTATGGCCCTAGCTATAATCTCATTTATTTTGGGGCTGACAAAACTTTGTTGGTTGGGAGATGCTTTTGAATTGGGTTTTTGGAGTTTTGGGAATCGTTTTCTTCCGGGTAAAATCATCTGCCTGTTATGATAAAGTCCAGACTACAAAGCGCTTGCAGTCACTATTGGATTTGATTAAGCATCTAATCACCTGTTACGCAAAGTCTCGGACGCTTCAAAAATTTGAGAATATTCGGAACACTCGGCCTTTTTCCAATCAGCTTCGAGGAACCATGCACAAAATAGATTTCGGATACCAATAGGAATAGGTGAACTGATTTAACGGCGTTGAACCCAAATCAATTAATTGGCGAGAAATCATCATGGATTTCCTGGAGAGCCCTAGAATCTAATCAATTGAGCTTTGGGGGGAAAAATAAGTAACAAAAGAAACACATTAATACAACTGGACATCAGATTGTGAGGAATTTATGGAATGGTAGATCAATTATATGGGAAATTGATACCAATATAAGTAGGTGAACTGGTTTAACGGCGTTGAACCCAAATCAATTAATTGGCGAGAAATCATCATGGATTTCCTGGAGAGCCCTAGAATCTAATCAATTGAGCTTTGGGGGGAAAAATAAGTAACAAAAGAAACACATTAATACAACTGGACATCAGCTTGTGAGGAATTTATAGAATGGTAGATCAATTATATGGGAAATTGATACCAAAATAAGTGGACTTGTGAGGCTGATAGATAGGCCGCTGAATGGGGGAAAAATTTATACTAAATTTTCTGTGGCGGATTCTAGCGGCCAGTGAGTGGGCGGCATAGTGATCTAGCATACCTAATAGTCAGAATTCATTGTTATTTATACCTCCAACGTCGACCTCGAGGCTTGGACTCTGCATCAGTCAGGAACGGGGCCTCGGGTGTCACGGACGAGGAGCTGGGAACTGTGAGGGGCTATTATGCATGGCATGTCAAGGATGTGGAACCTTGCAAGGCGGCTTCTCACAGGATTCCAACAATCCTAAGTTTAATTCATGGCTTTGTCTATGGCACGCACCATTGATAAATTATCTATAGGGGAGAGGGATGCCCAGAACAGGCAGGGGATGTCTTGTATTAGCGTATCCCTCGCGGAACCCACTTTTAGGCCTTTTATAATTATGGAGGAAGGAATTAATTAAAGTACATACTGTTGTGGACTGGAAGGAAGGGATTAAGAAATAAAAGCTTACTTTGGAAAGGAATGGATTAATAAATAAAAGCTTAATTTGGAAAGGATTGGATTAAAAATAAAAGCTTAATTTGGAAAGGATTGGATAAAAAATAAAAGCTTAATTTGAAAAGGATTGGATTAAAAATAAAAGCTTTATAAGAGTATGTACAGTCTGGAATAAAAGCATAATGATTGCACTTATTAGTTACATATAGTTGGTGCGTGCAACTGCATAACAGTCTAATGATCACTGTGCCGTCCTCCATGATGGCTGAATACCACTTGCGTCCAAATTATCTCCACAATAATAGTTTTAGTAATGTGTGTTGTTATTATTTATTGTCTGGGAATAAATGTGTTGTATTTGATGATTTTACTTTTATGTTATTTTATTGCGGCGGCATCCTAAAATAATGGCCCTTGATTGATAGTCCTGATCTTTACCAACTGGACTAATTCAATCGCGACATTGCAGATATGTATACAACACAAATCTGTAACTGATGTCCTCTCATGAAAATTTAATATTAAAGAGAACATTTTACCCTATTCCAGGTGAAAACTTTTGAAAACATTGCATAAGAACTGTAGTGTATGCAAATTAAAGATACCAATAAGGTATTGACTCCACCCACACAGGTCTGTTATATCATCTGTGCATGTACCAGTTTACATACCGTTACTTCTTCGTTCTAGTTTGATTATAAAGTTACTCATTTCCACTGACATTGTTTTCACACTTGGCCATTTCCCTCATATAGATGCTTTCTGAAGCCTCAGCAGCAGACGGTTTTTTGAAAACATGGCAACAAAAGAAGAAATTGCTCATAACGAGCAATTTTTCCTTTTGTCATCATGTTTTCAACTCTATTCAATTATTGTTCTTACATTTAAAGGAATTTTCTGTGCTTTGCCTAGACGTTTTCAAAGTCCTCTCCTGCAGTTTTGTTGTATGTGGGAAAGGGTTAATTTCAATACACAACAAGAATTTTTCTTCAAATTTTCCACACGGAACTATTCCTGAAATGTTTTCAACACCAGCGACTCAAAAACGATTGTACCATGTACACAATAAAAACAATCCTACCTTAAGATTTTGATTAAGATAATCCTTGTAATGTAGTTTATCCAGCGTACTGAGGAAGATCGTGGGAGTTGTAAGGAAAAATAACAAGATGAGGACAACTAAGTTCAGTAATATTGCTTTAAGCCACCACTTCCAGCCAGACTGAGATAACTTATCCCTGTTAATAAAAAAACAAGTGGTTAAATGTTTCCCACATACAGCAATTCTGCAGAAGACTTTGAAAATTTAGTGACAAAAACCTGAAAAATCTCCATTAAAGATAGCTTAATTGTTAAATATAGTTGAAAACATTGTGGCAAAAGAAGAAATTGCTCATCATGAGCAATTTCACCTTTGGCCACAATGTTGTCAAAAGTTTTCTGCTGGTATTGCATCAAAATGCGTCTGCAGGTTAGAAAGTGTTAACAAAGTTTGTCTGCCAATAACAATTAACCCCTTTCTGGCATGTAGCCCCGTCTGTAATAGACATTATTTGAAAACAGTAAAACAAAGCGGCCCAGCATGTAAACAGGAGACATAAAGAAATGGGGTTGAGGAGTAGTTTTAGTGTTAACTCTTTCCTACATACAGACAGCAATTTGAAGTATTAACAGCAGATCATTTTTGAAAACATCGTGGCAAAAGAAGAAATGGCTCATATACAAAAATTTCTCTTTTTGTCACAATGTTTTAAATTATATGCAATAATCATACTTAGGCTTAAGGTGATTTTTAATATTTTTATATTTTTTGTTTTCAAAGACATTCCAAGATTGGTTGTATGGTGGAAAGGGGTCAATCAGTGTATCTCCATCCATATGCCAAACAGAAACCTCTATAACTGTTTCCCACCTAAAGACGCTTTCTGATGCCTCTGCAGTAGACGACGTTTCTTCTTTTGCCACAATGTTTTCAACTTTTTGCAGTAATTATACCTACATTTATAGAGCTTTTCTGTGTGTTTGCTTAGATACATTCAAATTCGTCTGCTGCAGAATTGTTGTATGTGAGAAAGGGATAAATAACGTCAATATTAGTCATCATAAAACAATGTGGGGGAAAATCAAAATTGCCAAAAATAAGTTTTCAGCTGCACAGGCATGAAATTTCAGTTGTATTAGGTCAAGTGTTAAGAATTGATAATTGAAGCATTGTAAAGATTTTGCTGTTACCAGCTATTAGCGATCACATCATCATCATCTGTCAATCACTATCCCTTTCCCACATACAACAAATCTGCAGCAGACGGCTTTGAAAACATCTAAGCAAAAATGGGGAATATTTCTATAATAGATATGTTAATTATTGAATAAATTGAAAACCTTGTGTCAAAAAGAGGAATTGCTCATTATGAGCAATTTCTTATTTTGTCACAATGTTTTCGAAAGTCGTCTGATGCAGAGGCGTTAGAATGAGTCTGTATGTGGGAAAGGGCTATTTGACTTGATCATTTCCAACATACAACAACCCATACGAAACGTTAAATCTCTATAAATGAAAGTATATTTATTGAAAATAGTTAAAAACATTGTCAGAAAAGGAGAAATTGATCAATAAGAGATATTTCTCCTGTTGTCACAACGTTTTTAAAAGTCATCTGCTGCTGATACATGAAATGCATATACAGGTGAAAAAGCATTTACAGATAACTTACCAGTAGATATTTTGCGGTGTTGGGGCATAACTCACATCCCACTCTACCACGTCTAGCACATTATGTACAGTGGACGGGGTAGGGTTCTGGGCTGCTTTACATGAGGTTTGGAAATCATTTTTTATCCTGAAACAATACAAAATATTTTTATACAATGTACCATTATAATTGAAAATATCGTTGGAAAAGAACTGAAAATCAAATATGTGATACTTCCAATACACTGTTTTCCTATCATACTTTCAAAGCTAACATTTAAAAATATAAATTTTAACCCTTTTCCACCTATAGTCAAATTTTGACGCATCTGCAGCAGACGACTTTTGAAAACATTGTGACAAATTAAGAAATTGCTCAAAACAAGCCATTTCTCCTTTTGCCACAAAGTTTTGATCTTTTTTTCAGTAATCATACCTTCATAGAGATTTTCCATATCTTTAGTAGATGTTTTCAAAGTCGTCTGCTGCAGAATTGTTTTATGTGGGAAAGGGTTATAAGTTATACAAGGGCAGCGCAAAGCGGATGCATCCCCTCAGTATTAAATTTAAAATTATGGCCAATGAACTGGATATTAATGTTATGTACCAGAAAACTGATGTCATTTGTCCTTGCCTTTATCAAATTGTTATTAATGTTATGTACCAGAGAACTAAGTGTAATTTGTCCTTGTCTCCGCATTTGGTCTTCGCCAAATGACCCCGCCTTTGCCCATTTACAATCAATAGGCTTCTAGAACTTGCCATATACTAACTGTATGGCAAGTTTGGTTAAGATCGGTCGAAGGATGTTCGGTGTAGAGTGGTTTTTATATGGGAAAATAGTCAAAGTCCAATTTTGACCTTGACCTTGAAAATAAATAGGCTTCTAGACCTTGCCATATACTAACTCTATACCAAGTTTAGTTAAGATCGGTCAAAGGATGTTCAGTGTAGAGTGGTCACAAGGTTGTTACGGACGGAAAGTCCAATTTTGACCTTGACCGTATGACCTTGAAAATAAATAGGCTTCTAGACCTTGCCATATACTAACTGTATACCAAGTTTGGTTAAGATCAGTCAAAGGATGTTCAGTGTAAAGTGGTCACATCGTTGTTACGGACGGAAAGTATAATTTTGACCTTGACCCTATGACCTTGAAAATAAATAGGCTTCTAGACCTTGCCATATACTAACTGTATACCAAGTTTGGTTGAGATCGGTCAAAGGATGTTCAGTGTAGAGTGGTCACAAGGTTATTATATGGGAAAATAGTCAAAGTCAAATTTTGACCTTGACGCTATGACCTTGAAAATAAATAGGCTTGTCGACCTTGCCATATACTAACTGTATACCAAGTTTGGTTGAGATCAGTCAAAGTATGTTCAGTGTAGAGTGGTCACAAGGTTGTTATGAACGGACGCACAAACGGACAGCCCTGTTACTATATCCCCTCTCAAACTCTGTTTGACGAGGGGATAATAATAAAGGGCCATAATTTGCATTATATGCTAGAAAGAATTATCGAATTTGATTATTTTCAAAGCTGTGATGGTTGAGAAGGGTTGATTTAAGATTAAACTTAATTAAGTTGCAAAACTTTAACCATAATTTCTAGGTAAAAAACTTGAGCCATAATTTGCATTATATGCAAAAAAGAGTTATCTTGGGAAGGGTTGTTTAAAATTTAAATGTAATGCATCGGGTAGATACTGAGATATGTAGTAAAAGGTCAATAATTTGCATAATATGCAGAATAGACTTATCTACCTTGATTATTTACATAGGTGTGTTGGTTGGAAAGGGCTGTATACAATTTGATAGTTGGGAAGGGCTGTATAAAGTTTCAATGCAATGCATCAATTAGTTACTGAGATATGGACTCCAAATGTAGTTTCATGCAAAACTTATACCGGAATTTCTAGGGCCAATATTTTCAATGTGAAAAATGTATTCCTACCTTTCTGCCATCACTATATGTTCAAATGTAACAAAAGCAACACCAAGTGGTTTCTGGAAGGCTGTCACCTTTTCTTTCTCACATTTTTGTTTCAATTCAGCAGCTTCGTCACTATAGTAACTAATCGAATCCACCTAGAATACATACCCATATTAACACATACCCTGATGGAACAACACAATTCCTTTAAAAGTTACAATTTGGATGAGTCCAAAATATCATACCAGGTTATAGATTAAACATGTTCAAATAAAATCTGTTGATCACAATCTACAAATAAATTATCCTAAAGGTTTATTTCTAACAAATCATGTCTTGTGTAATTTGTTTAACCCTTTCTCACATACAACAAATCTGCAGTAGACAACTTCAAAAGCACATAGCGAAAAATACTGAAATTATCTATCAATGTAAATATAATAATTGAATAGGGAAAACATTGCAATTTCTCCTTTAATTAACTACATTCATTTATTAAAGTTGTCTGCTGTAAATGTGGCTGCAGGTAGGTAAGGTTTAACACTGAAACTCTACCCATTCCCTTTTCTTAAAGTTTCCTTGGCTTTTTCATCATTATTTGAGACACTGATTATTCCTTTCATACATTTTAACAAGAGGGCCATGATGGCCCTATATCGATCACCTTGTTTAATAGAACTTCAATAGTTTTCAAAGTTTTTACTCTATACATATAAGGAAAACAAGCAACCCCCCTGGTGGCCATGTTTTTCACCCAATCAGAATCAATTTAACAACCTTGGCAGAGGGTCACACCAGGAACATTTATGCCAAATTATTTTCAAATCGGTCCAGTGATTTAGTACAAGATTATTTTTTTAAGTTTTCAATACAATACATATAAGGAAAACAAGCCCCGCCCCCTGGTTGCCATGTTTTTCATCAGATCGGAATAATTTCAATCTTGGTAGAGGGTCACCAAAGGAACATTTGTGCCAAATTATTTTTAAATCGGGCAAGTACTTTTGGACAAGAAGATTTTTAAAGTTTTTACAATGCACAAATAAGGAAATCAAGATGGGAAAGGGTTAATAAACATTAGTAAAATGAGATCAGCTGAGCTGAGAACTATTAAGTTTTCTGTTTATAGTGTACCTCTATACATCCACAGCTATGTCCACAACACAAACACTGACCGCATGTATACGGCCGCAATGTCGGTCTTTTACCAGTCTTCTGAAGACTTAGTTCAGAATGCATACCAGCTTCTATAGCAACCATTCTGTAAAGTAAACAAATGAGAGGTACTACAAGAGAGCCAACAATAGGACCTTTGTTACCAGTATAGTTCCAGATCACCCTGCCATCAACCCAATCTAAGATGCCTCTAAGAGATAGTCTTCATTTGGATCAAAGAATATAATCGAGCAAATAGATCTTTAACCCTTTCCCACATATAGACGTTTTCTGTCGCCTCTGCAGCCGACGGCTTTTAGAAAACATAGTGACAAAAGAAGAAATTGCACAAAACGTGCAATTTCTCCTTTTGCCACAATGTTTTCCACTTTTTGTCATAGGTTATCCATTCAATAATGGAGATTTTCTATGTTTTGACAAAATATGTTCAAAGTCGTCTGCTGCAGAATTGCCGTATGAGGGAAAGGGTTAATTTGATTGTCGGAAATCTCCTTAAATTGGTATCACTAGACCACAGCTAAAACAAGAGGGCCAATTTTGCCCTAAATCAGTTACCTGAGTGATGGTATAGTAGCAAATGTGTATATGCCAATATCAGGGATAATTTGATAAAGCCTTTTAAAATACGATGAGCAAATTCAGGAGAAGAATTTCGGCATTTTGCAACCAAAGTTCATCATGGAATTTAAATCTTTGAACAATTTTGAAAGAGGACCATCAAAGGAACATTCCTATATAGTTTTGATGAATTGGTCTAGTAAATTAGGAGGAGATGTCATTTGAAGCAAAAGGTTAATTTTACCCCTTTTCTGATGCCTCTTGGTTGCTAGGTCTTTCAACTAATCAATAAGGCTTGACAAAGTATGATGAGGATCAATGAAAGAACATTTCTACAAAATTATCTTGAAATCAGACAAGCACTTTCATAAGGATAGATTGTTTAAGTTTTGTCATTTTGCCCCTTTTCTGATGTGGCCTAGTTTTTCAATTAATCAATACGGCTTGAATAATTTTGGTAGAGGATCACCCAAGGAACATTTCTACCAAATTACAAAGGAATCTGACAAGCAGGTTTAAAGGAGAAGAAAGAGGACCACAAAAGAAACATTCCTGTGAAGTTTGGTAGAAATTGGTCCTGTGGTTTATGAGGAGATGATGTTTAAAGCTAAAAGTTAACGACGGAAGGCGGATGACGGAAGATGGGAGACAGACGACGGTCAATAGACAGAGAGTGATCAGAATATATCACATTGAGCCTTTGGCTCAGGTGATCTAAAAACATAATGAAAATCCATACCTTTACCATCGAAGAATTTCTACTTCTTTCTTTTATTCGAGTATTTTAAAATCAACATGATAACAGAATTAGAGAATTCATACAGTTTCTAATACAAATGATTTAAAACAAGTTTGTTGCAGAAGAATTTTGAAACATTTTGGAAAAGAAGGAGGAATTGCTTAATGCACTCACTTTCTCCTTTTTCCTTTAATGCATTTAATTCCTTTGTTAATGTAAGTATATTTCGAAATGTTCATAAGTTATAAATCTTTTCTGAACAGACAAAACAGTCAAAGAATTTTATAAACATTTGATCAGATTTAAATATAATCCTATACCTTTTTCTGTCCATGTCTATCAATTGTTCTACATCATAAGCAAATGTAACATCCTCTACGACTATCTCTGGATATCCCTCCCTGTAATATAAATGTAGCATGTCCAGCAAGGAGGATCTTCCTGTAGTACACAAACACGGAGAGGTTCGGCAAGCCTGTACATAATGCAGTCTCTCCAGAACCTAGATCCCTTAATACCTGCAGCAGACAACTTTTGAAAACATTGTGACAAGAGGAGAAATTACTCACAATGAGCAATTTCTCCTTTACCACAACATTTTCGACTCTATTTGATTAAACTGTTGCAGATTTTCATGTCTGCCAATGTATAATTTTCATCATGGTTCCTGTAATAACTTTATTGGTGAGGATTTAAAATAATCTATGAGCTTTTAGTCCAATCCATTTCTCCATTATATAATTTTTGATGATTCCTATTATATAAAATATATATGTTTAAATTAAAACAGCTATAGATACACATCTCCTCTCAGTGCTGAAGCTTCCCATGAAGTTTCATTGAATTTCTGCCAGTAGTTGCTGAGAAAAACCACAGACACACACACGTTTTAGAGAGCTTAAAACAACATACTATCTGAAAAACAAGTCATTTTGGATACATAGTTAAAACATTCTTAGAAAAGAAATATTGTTTGTTTTTCCCCAAATTTTTCTGTTTTCCAAGTTTGTCTGCTGCAAAGATGCCAAGTGTTGTCTGTATGGGGGAAAGGGTTAACTGTCAGTCTTGAATGAACTAGAAATATCACTGAAGATGATAAATACCCCCAAAACAGCACCTTGACTCAAAAATGGCTTACGACCGACCAACAAAAGGGCCATAACTCTGTAAACAAGAAAAAGTAACAAAGGGCAATAACTCTGTATTTAGATTAAATAGAGTTATGGTTTCTGTACACTGCACTTCCTCTCAATGTGTTGTATCATCCTATGAAGTTTTATTAAATTCCAACAATTAGTTTTAAAGTTATGCTCCGGACAAGACTCTACGAATATGAAAAAGTAACAAAGGGCAATAACTCTGTCATTATGTAAAGTAGAGTTATGTTTCTTGTACACTGCACTTCCTCTGATTATGCTCTACCATTATATGTAGTTTTATTAGATTCCATCTATTAGTTATTAAGTAATTATACGGACAAGAAAAAGTAACAAAGGGCAATAACTCTGTATTTAGACAAAATAGAGTTATGGTTCCTGTACACCGCACTTCCTCTCAATGTGTTGTATCATCCTATGAAGTTTAATTAAATTCCAACAATTTGTTTTAAAGTTATGCTCTGGACAAGACTCTACGAATAAGAAAAAGTAACAAAGGGCAATAACTCTGTAATTATGTAAATTAGAGTTATGGTTCTTGTACACTGCACTTCCTCTGATTATGCTCTACCATTGTATGCAGTTTTATTAGATTCCATCTGTTAGTTATTAAGTAATTCTCCGGACAAGAAAAAGTAACAAAGGGCAATAACTCGGTATTTAGATTAAATAGAGTTATGGTTCCTGTACACTGCACTACCTCTCAATGTGTTGTATCATCCTATGAAGTTTTAATAAATTCCAAGAATCAGTTTTAAAGTTATGCTCTGGACAAGACTCTACAAATAAGAAAAAGTAACAAAGGGCAATAACTCTGTAATTATGTAAATTAGAGTTATGGTTCTTGTACACTGCACTTCCTCTGATTATGCTCTACCATTGTATGCAGTTTTATTAGATTCCATCTGTTAGTTATTAAGTAATTCTCCGGACAAGAAAAAGTAACAAAGGGCAATAACTCTTTATTTAGATTAAATAAGAGTTATGGTTCCTATACACTGCACTTCCTCTCAATGTGTTGTATCATCCTATGAAGTTTTATTAAATTCCAACAATTAGTTTTAAAGTTATGCTCCGGACAAGACTCTACGAATAAGAAAAAGTAACAAAGGGCAATAACTTTGTATTTAGATAAAATAGAGTTATGGTTCCTGTACACCGCACTTCCTCTCAACGTGTTGTATCATCCTATGAAGTTTCGTTCAAATCCTATGTTGCATTGTTAAGATATGGTCCGGACAAAATATGGCTTCCGACCGACCGACCGACCGACCGACCGACCGACCGACACAGTGACTCCTATATACCCCCCCAAAACTTTGTTTTATGGGGGTATAATAACAATTGTAATGTACATTTTGTAACGATATGTAGTACCATACAAATATAACATGACTTACTGGAAATGTTGAAGTATCAAATTTTTGGAACATTTATCCTTGGGCACATTGGCTATCATTAATGTTCTTGACACCTGAATAGAAACAAACACATATTTGCAAATCATACATAATTATGTAACATAAACCCTTCTCAAGAAGACAGTGGTGTAGTGGTAGAGTGTCGGCCTCTATTACCAAAGGTCCCGGTAAGTTCTTACAACTTATACCAATCACACTCAGGGTCTGCCTCCTTGAAACTGACCCAGCAAGTGTGCAGAATCTGTGAGAAAATTCCAAATATTGACCCAGTTTGTGTGCAGAAGCTGTGAGACAATTCCAATTATTATATAACCTATAAATAGACGCTTTTTCATTTCATCTTGCGATATGCACCGTTTTTTTCTGATATGCACCAGTTTTATAAATAGTAACAGGGGAAGACCGGGAAATCCCATGAGCCGCCTATTAATATCCTTTGCCTTTATCCGTACGCTACGGAATTTTCCGAGGCACGTTAAGAAATGACCACGGAAACTTCCGAAGCTCGCTTGGATGATCATGATTAAATGCAATCAAGCGTTTGACTTCCATTGATTATTTCCTGTGTTTCCAAATGATAACAAGGGCACCGCAAAGCGGATGCATCCCCTCGGCTTTCCATTTTCACATTGAGTTCTCTTGTGATCTAAATATTTAAGTCCAATTTTTGACTTCGATCTTTGACCTATGACCTTGAATCAATAGGCTTCAAAATATTGTCACAAACTAACTGTATGCCAAGTTTGGATAAGATCTGTCAAGGAATGGTCAGTGTAGAGTGGTGACAAGGTTGCCACAGCTGAGATATATTGTAAGTTCAATCAAGTTCAATTTTGGGCATGACCTTTGACCTATGACCTTGAAAACCAATAGGCTTCAAGACATATCATAAACTAACTGTATAATAAGTTTTATTAAGATCGGTCAAGGAATGGTCAGTGTAGAGTTGTGACAAGGCTGCCACAGCTGAAAATATTGTAAGTCCAATTTTGAGTTTGACCTTTGACCTTGAAAATCAATAGGCTTCAAGATATTATCATAAAGTAACTGTATACCAAGTTTGGTTAAAATCTGTCAAGTAATGGTCAGTGTAGAGTGGTGACAAGGTTGCCACAGCTGAAAATAGTGTAAGTGCAATTTTGGGCTTGACCTTTGACCTATGACCTTGAAAATCAATAGGCTTCAAATATTATCATAAACTAACTGTATAATAAGTTTTATAAAGATCGGTCAAGGAATGGTCAGTGTAGAGTGGTGACAAGGCTGTCACAGCTGAACATATTGTAAGTCCAATTTTGAGCTTGACCTTTGACCTATGACCTTGAAAATCAATAGGCTTCAAGATATTATCATAAAGTAACTTTATACCAAGTTTTGTTAAAATCCGTCAAGTAATGGTCAGTGTAGAGTGGTGACAAGGTTGCCACAGCTGAAAATATTGCAAGTCCAATTTTGGGCTTGACCTTTGACCTATGACCTTGAAAATCAATAGGCTTCAAGATATTATCATAAAGTAACTTTATACCAAGTTTTGTTAAAATCCGTCAAGTAATGGTCAGTGTAGAGTGGTGACAAGGTTGCCACAGCTGAAAATATTGCAAGTCCAATTTTGGGCTTGACCTTTGACCTATGACCTTGAAAATCAATAGGCTTCAAGATGTTACCATATACTTACTTTATACCAAGTTTGGTTAAGATCTGTCAAGAAATGGTTAGTGTAGAGTGATGACAAGGTTTGTTACGGACGGAAATATTGCAAGTCCAATTTTGGGCTATTTTGGGCTTGACCTTTGACCTATGACCATGAAAATCAATAGGCTTCAAGATGTTACCATATACTTACTTTATACCAAGTTTGGTTAAGATCTGTCAAGAAATGGTTAGTGTAGAGTGATGACAAGGTTTGTTACGGACGGAAATATTGCAAGTCCAATTTTGGGCTATTTTGGGCTTGACCTTTGACCTATGACCTTGAAAATCAATAGGCTTCAAGATGTTACCATATACTTACTTTATACCAAGTTTGGTTAAGATCTGTCAAGAAATGGTTAGTGTAGAGTGATGACAAGGTTTGTTACGGACGGAAGGACACACATACATACATACATACATACGGACGGTCCCGTTACTATATCCCTTTCTCGCTTACTTCGTAACCGAGGGGATAATAACTGTCAAAATGGGTTATATAATAAAACAATATGATAAATTGAGGGTTATATAATGAAACAGTTATGGGCTTTTCAGCTGTTATACATGATGTTGATATGTACCAAAAAAATCATTATTTAAATCATTAAAAAAATCATTAAGGGTTAGTTATATAATACAAGAATTACGCGTAATTAAATGTCTCGCTGTCCCCTGCTTTGACTATCAATGCAAGCGTAAAAGACAAAAAGTAAAATAACAAAACTTTAACATTGAGCTAAACAAAATTGTTTTTAAACAAGAAATTAAAAAAAAAAAAAATACAAAGTTCAAAAATACAAGAAATTAAAAAAAAAAGATTGAGCTAAACACAAAGCTCAACATTTCAAGAAATTTAAAAAAAAAAAAAAAGCTATTAAACGCAAAATTCAAAAAAACAAGAAATTTAAAAAAAAATAATAATAATACAAATGCGCTAAGTTCAAAAATACAAGAAATTAAAAAAAAACAAATTGAGCTAAACGCAAAAAAAATAACAAAATATAAACGTTTTACCCCGAAACCTGTTTGATATGTTGAAGTACTTTATTAAAGAAATGTGTGTTCACAATTTGAAACTCAAAATATGAAGACGCTATGTCCAATTCTCAAAATCCACCAAAAATCAAGTGTTTTACCCCCAAAAAAGTCCACACTCAGCATCGTCAGTGTACAATGTGCAGAAGGGTATTAGATGTAACTATATTCCAAATATGAAAGCCCTAGTATCAGTACTTATTGAGAAAAATAAAAAATAAATGAAACTTTAACGTTGAGCTAAACGCAAAAGTGAAAAATACAAGAAATGAAAAAGAAAAAAATCCAAGTGTTTGACCCAAAAACCCGTTTGATATGTTGAAGTACTTTATTTATGAAATATGTGTGCACAATTTGAAATCAATCTAACAAACAAGAGGGCCATGATGGCCCTGGAATCGCTCACCTGATTTTTTTTTTCACTTTAGCTATATAAGCCCCGCCATCTGGCGGACATAGTTTCCGACCAATCGACTTGGCTTGAAGGAATCTGATAGAGGGTCACCCTAGGAACATTTCTACAAAATTATTTGAAAATCGGCCTGACACTTTTGGAGGAGAAGATTTTTTAAGTTTTCACTATAGCCATAAAAGGCAAAATAGCCCCGACCCCTTGTGGCCATGTTTTTTGACCAATCAACATGGCTTGAAGGAATCTGATAGAGGGTCATCCAAGGAACATTTCTACAAAATTATTTGAAAATCGGCCTGACACTTTTGGAGAAGAAGATTTTTTAAGTTTGCACTATAGCTATATAAGGCAAAATAGCCCCGCCCCCCCTGGTGGCCATGTTTTTCGACCAATCAACATGGCTTCAAGGAATCTGATAGAGAGTCACCCAAGGAACATTTCTACAAAATAAGTTCAAAATCTGCAAACCAATTTGGGAGGAGAAGAATTTTGAAGTTTTTTTTTCGTTTCGTTGCCATGGAAACCAGAATTCTGCATGGATCCCAATAAATTGAAGGAATTCTGGTGAGGTCATTGAGAGGATGCTTTCTGTGAAGTTTCATCCCAATTGACCCACTGGTTACTGAGGAGAAGATGTTGAAGATTTTTTAAGTTTTCACTATAACCATAAAAGGCAAAATAGCCCCGCCCCCTGGCGGCCATGTTTTTCAACCAATCAACATGGCTTGAAGGAATCTGATAGAGGGTTACCCAAGGAACATTTCTACAAAATTATTTGAAAATCGGCCTGACACTTTTGGAGGAGAAGATTTTTTAAGTTTGCACTATAGCCATATACGGCAAAATAGCCACCCCCCCCCCTGGCGGCCATGTTTTTCGACCAATCAACATGGCTTGAAGGAATCTGATAGAGGGTCACCCAAGGATCATTTCTACAAAATAATTTGAAAATCGGCCTGACACTTTCGGAGGAGAAGATTTTTTAAGAATTTTGAAGTTTTTTTCATTTCGTTGCCATGGAAACCAGAATTCTGCATGGATCACAAAATTTTTAAGGAATTCTGGTGAGGCCATTGAGAGGATGCTTTCTGTGAAGTTTCATCCCAGTTGACCCACCGGTTACAGAGGAGAAAATGTTGACGGACGACGGACGACGGACGACGACCGACGGACAACGGACGCCGGACATAGGGCGATCACAATAACTCACCCTGAGCACTTCGTGCACAGGTGAGCTAAAAATGAGGAAGTTATGACCAAATCTCAAAGTCAACCAAAAACCACCAAAATCAAGTTTTTTACCCCAAAAAGAAGGTCACACTCAGTATCTTTAGCATACAATGTGGAGAAGGGTATTAGATGTAACTATATTCGAAAAATGAAAGCCCTATATAGTACCAGCACTTATTCAGGAAAGTTAAAAAAACGTAACTTTAACATTGAGCTAAACGCAAATAGTTGACGCCGTCGCCAGAAAAGCAACACCTTAGTCTCGCTTTCGCAACTTCGTCGCAGCGAGACAAAAACAGTTATGGGCTTTTCAGCTCTTATACATGATGTTGATATGTACCAAAAAATCATTATTGACCGAGGCGATAATGATTTTTTTGGTGCATATCACATCATGTATAACAGCTGAAAAGTCCATAATTGTATAATATTGACCCAGTAAGTGTGCAGAATCTGTGAGACAATTCCAAATATTGACCCATTAAGTGTGCAGAATCTGTGAGACAATTCCAAATATTGACCCAGTAAGTGTGCAGAATCTGTGAGACAATTCCAAATGTTGACCCAGTAAGTGTGCAGAATCTGTGAGAAAATTCCAAATATTGACCCAGATTGTGTGGAGAAGCTGTGAAAAAAAATCCAAATGCTGTATACATCCCATCTTATTGGATTCATAACTTGGCCCATTGCATCGCATAGCTAGTATTTTATCTCGGGATCTCTTGTCTCCCATATTTGATAAATCGTTCGGGAATTTCCTAACAGACAACAAATCAACAGCAGAACATGAAAAAAATAATATATTGAATGTACTGTAGTTGAAAACATTGTGGCGAAAGGAGAAATCGCTCATTATGAGCATTTTTTTTCTTTTGCCACAATGTTTACAAAAGTTGTACATTAGAAATACATCAAAATGTGTGTGCAAGTAGAAATGGATTAAAATAAAGCTGATCATAATAAGCCCTACCTGATCATCCTGGTCAAACTTGAGGTTGTTTGAGAAGTGTCTCATGAAGAGGATAGCAAGTACCATGTAGACTAGCGAGAGTAGGACATGTACCCACAGTAAACGAGACCTGGTAATATAGAGGGTATAGTATCCGGATTATACAAACAACACATACAACAAATCTGCAGCAGACAACTTTGAAAACATCTGAATAACAAGAGGGCCAAGATGGCCCTAAATCGATCACCTAATTGATAGTAAATTAGTAGCAAATATTTATCAGTAAAGGCCATTTATATCTTGAAATCTAACAAGAACTTTAATAAGAATGGAATTATAAAGTTTTTGTCATTTTGCACCTTTCCTGATGCCGCCTTGCTGCCCTGTTTTCAACGAAATCAATATGGCTTCAACAGTTTATTTAGAGGGTCACTTAAGGAACATTTCTACCAAATTATCTTGCAATCGCACAAGTAGATTATGGAGAAAAAGGATTTTAAAATTTGGGTATTTTTCTCACTTTCTGATGCCGCAGCAACCAAAGTTATCAATGGAATTTAAATCTTTGAACAATTTTGAAAGAGGACCACCAAAGGAACATTCTTGATTCGTATTATATTTTCTTAAAATCAGACAAACACTTTCATAAAAATGGAATTTTGTCCTTTTGTCATTTTGCCCCTTTTCTGATGCCGCCTGACTGCCATGTTTTTCGACCAATCAGTATGGCTTGAACAATTTTTATAGAGGGTCACCCAAGGAACATTTCTACCAAATTATATTTGAATCTGACAGGCAGATTCGGAGGAGAAGATTTTTAAAGTTTGGACATTTTGTCCCCTTTCTGATGCCGCAGCAACCAAAGTTCTCATTGGAATTTTAATCTTTGAACAATTTTGAAAGAGGACCACCAAAGGAACATTCCTGTGATGTTTTGTGGAAATTGGTCTATTGGAATGGTAGGAGTTGGTTGTCATTTGTAGCTAAAAGTTCAATTTACCCCTTTTGAGATGACGCCTGGTTGCTATGATTGTGTAACCAATCAAAACGCATTAATCAAATTAAATAGAGGATCATTACAGTAAGATTCATATTATATTTTCTTAAAATCAGACAAGCACTTTCATAACAAGAGGCCCATGAGGGCCTATGCTCTACTGGTATGGTTCTTTGCTCATTTTCAATCCAGAGCATGTATGTATGGTGAAGATCGGATAGTAAATGGAGGCTCTTTTGTGTTCACAAGATGTATTATAGCAATTTTTACAATTTCATGGGCCATAATCCAGTCTTGCCGGATCTGGCTGGTTTTCAAAAGGAACCAAGCTCTCATCAATATTTAACTACTATCTAAGTTTGGTGAAGAGCAGATAGTAAATAGAGCCTCTATTGTGTTCACATGCTCAATTATAGCAATTTGAACAATTTCAAGGGCCATAATCCAGTCTTGCATGGGCGGATCCGGCTGGTTTACGAAAGGAACTGAGCTCTCATGGATATCTAACTACTGTATAAGTTTGGTTGAGATACAATCAAAAGTGAAGACTGTATCATGTTAACAAGCTCTTTTATAGCAATTTTGACCATTTCAAGGGCCATAATCCAGTCATGCATGGGCGGATCTGGCTGGTTTTCGAAAGGAACCGAGCTCTCATGGATATCTAACTACTGTATAAGTTTAGTTGAGATACAATCAAAAGTGAAGACTGTATCGTGTTAACAAGCTCTTTTATAGCAATTTTGACCATTTCAAGGGCCATAATCCAGTCATGCATGGGCGGATCTGGCTGATTTTCGAAAGGAACCGAGCTCTCATAGATATCTAACTACTGTATAAGTTTAGTTGAGATACAATCAAAAGTGAAGACTGTATCGTGTTAACAAGCTCTTTTATAGCAATTTTGACAATTTCAAGGGCCATAATCCAGTCATGCATGGGCGGATCTGGCTGGTTTTCGAAAGGAACCGAGCTCTCATGGATATCTAACTACTGTATAAGTTTGGTTGAGATACAATCAAAAGTGAAGACTGTATCGTGTTAACAAGAAATTGTTTACGGACGGACGGACGGACGGACGGACGGACGGACGCACGCACGCACGCACGCACGCACGACGGACAAATCGCCACGACATAAGCCCTTCTGGCCTTTGGCCAGTAGAGCTAAAAATGGAATTTTCAAATTCTGTCATTTTGCCCCTTTTTTGATGCCGCCTGACTGCCATGTTTTCGCCCAATCAGTATGGCTTGAACAATTTTTATAGAGGGTCACCCAAGGAACATTTCTACCAAATTATATTTGAATCTGACAGGCAGATTCGGAGGAGAAGATTTTTAAAGTTTGGACATTTTGTCGCCTTTCTGATGCCGCAGCAACCAAAGTTCTCAATGGAATTTAAATCTTTGAACAACTTTGAAAGAGGCCAACCAGAGGAACAGTCCTGTGATGTTTCACGGAAATTGTCCTTGGAGTTTGGGAGGAGATGATGTTTAAAGCTAAAAGTTAACGCCGGACGGACGGACGACGGACAAAAAGTGATCAGAATAGCTCACCTTGAGCCTTCGGCTCAGGTGATCTAAAAATGTAGAAAATATAATTATATAACTGAAAGAATAATAATTGAAAAGAGTTGAAAACATTGTAGCAAATGTTCTTATTTTGCCACAATGTTTTCAAAAGTTTTCTGCAGCAGAGGCATCAGAAAGCGTCTATATGTGGGAAAGGGTTACACAGACAACACCTTAACAATAATTAGACAAGGCAGTATGATTGAAACAAGAGTGTCATGGAGCGAACACCATCGCTCGTCAAAGGGACATTTCTGAATAATTATTAATGCCAGACTTATGTGATTTAGTATAAAAATGTGTATTGTTCCTAGGAACATTTATTAAAAGTTCCACCTGAAAATGTTGAACAGTTTTTGAGTTATGAGGTACGGTAAAAGTCCTGCCACTTCAACGCAGATGACGCCAAGGGTATTACAATAGCCCGACTTTTTTTCTTATAAAAACTGAAGACTATGTTATGAATGTATATGTTTGACTAGCATTTATCTGGGATCAGAATCCATTATTTAAAACCCTTTCTGACATAGACATAATCTGTGGCAGACGTCTCTGAAAAGAAATTGGGGAAAATATTGAGACCTCTCAATATGAAAGTAAAATTTCTCCTTTCCCCAATTTTTTTTTTCAAATCATCTGCTGCAGATGCATCATAATGTGTCTGCATGTGGGAAAAGGATAACGGATAAAGGATTTCAAAAGCATGGTCCAGGTGCGCTTTCATTTGTAGCGATAAACATTCTAGTAAAATATCATTTGGTTGGAATACATTCAGATATATACATGACAAAAATTTCACAGAATGTACCAACTGAAAGATAGACTAATGAATGGACAAGTGTTAATTAAATTGACCTTGCCCCCAACAAGTGTGGTTTTCAAAAAGTAAATAATTGTTTTGTTTTGTGTCAGAAAGCGTCTGCAAGTGGGTAAGGGTTAAGACACTTACTCAGCATCTAAGTTCGCTATTGTCGTATGTCCAAAATCTGTGGCATTTCCAACTGAAATCATAAATCAATATAATCATAAATCAATATAATAATATTTTAACCCTTTCTCACCTGCTGCAAAATGCGCCAAATTACACATGGGATAGGTTTCATCATATTACCTGACATGATATTCTAAGAGTCACTTTGAAAACACAGTTAGAAAGGGAGCAATGTTTCAGAAGTCTTCTTCTACTTCAAAGTTGTCTGTATCCAGTAAAGGATTTACCTTTTCTTACACTGAGTCAGAATATGATGCATTCGTGGGTAAGAGGTTTGACAACATATTGGAAAAGAAAAAGCTTATCAAGAACAAGTTCTCCTTTCGCAACAATGTTTTCAACTCTGTTCAATAACAAAACTTTCGTCTAAAGAATGTTTTGCTTTAATATTTTCAAAGTTGTCTGTTGTACATTAATTTAGTTGTATGCGAAAGTGGTTAAATAGGGACAAGCAAACATGTTTTGAAACAATACATGCTGCCTCTCCTGATGTTTTGACTCTCGACGCTTTCTGAAGGTTCTGCAGCATACGATGAAAACATTGTGACAAAAGAAGCAATTGCTCATAATGAGCAATTTCTTATTTTGCCAAAATGTTTCAACTCTATTCAATGATAACACTTTTCCATATTTTTGCCTCCATGATTTCCAAGACGTCTGCTGTGGATTGGTTGTATGTGGGAAAGGGTTAGAAGACTTACTGGTATGAACTCATTGAAATGTTCTTGGACCATTCCAATGAGCACCAATATCATAGGGTATATAGCATTATATTCACTTTTATTATATGAATGAGCCTGTCCATGGGTAAAGTTGGCATCAGCTTGCATTTCTGAACAGTGTAGGTTCAGATCAGCCTGTACATTCCCTATTATCTGAATCTACACACGAGTTGCAAAAGATTCTAACAAGCTTGTGTTAGATATTTGTGAACAGTGTTAATTTCTTAACCCTTTCCCTCATACGACAATTCTGCAGCAGACGACTTTGAACGTATTTTGTCAAAACATAGAAAATCTCCATAATTGAATGGATAACCTATGACTAAAAGTGGAAAACATTGTGTCAAAAGGAGAAATTGCACGTTCTGTGCAATTTCTTCTTTTGTCACTATGTTTTCTAAAAGCCGTCTGCTGCAGAGGCGTCAGAAAGCGTCTATATGAGGGAAAGGGTTAAAGACTGTACAGATTCATCTTTTTCATAAGTGTCTAAAGTTGAGTCTATGAAACAGTACCTCGATCATGCAGACATTTTTGACAAGTTTTGAAAACACTTAAAATATCTTTTACCAAAATGCTAAAATATTAATTCATTTATAGAAATTGTCCATAGTTTTGCCAAATTATTTTTGACGCCTCTACAGCAGATGACTTTTGAAAATATTGTGACAAATGGAGAAATCGTAATGAGCAATTTCTCCATTTTCCACAATGTTTTCAATTCTTTTCAACAATTATACTATATTTTTGTTAGTATGTTTTCAAAGTCATCTGCTGCAGATTTGTTATGTGTGGGAAAGGGTTAACACAATTCTAATAATCTCCATAGAAAAAATTCTTGGATTATAAAACTCACTCAGATTTCCTGTAAAATTAACAGGAATAATGATGGTTGTTGACAAGACTGTTACTATGGTAACAAGGAGAAGCAGGTATCTCTGAAAGGTAATGTACTGAATGGCATCCTGTCCACATTTTTTCAAAATGTCAGAATCCCTGAAATGGAAGAAATATCATTTTATATGAGCGGTGACACAGTTAATTGATTGATAAGGGCTTAATGCAGTTTTCAAAAAAAATAAGTTATATCACTGCGGCCAGTTCACCTATTCTTGTTTCTAGCTTTCTCACAAAAGTACAGCACAACATACTTTCCAAACAGCTGGCTGCTTTTCCACATAGACTGTTAGCCCATTGGTGAAAGACAAATGATGCTTGTCACAGTGACTTTTGTCAAATGACGGAAAGAATGCTGGCCGACCTGGGATTCAAACTAACAACCCCTGGATTGACAGCCGGCATGGTTACCGACTGAGCTACCGGGGCTCGGCACAATTAAACAAAGTCATAAAAGATGAACCTACACTTGCATGCACTCTAACCTGGATCTGCTTTGTTCATAAATAAATCCCACAAGGTTTCATGAAGCAAACAGTTATTAACTAGAAATTGCTTTTTTGAAAAAGTGTTTGTCTCCCCCATTTGTATGGTCGTAGGGGAGGAAAAGAAATGATGGAGATGAATTTGGTAGTTTTGGACTGGAGATGAAGTAACTGTGACTTTGAAGTTTGGCCTATTAACCTGTAGACAATAGTGGACATGAATTGCATAAGATGCACAAGATTAGTGGTTATTTTTTTAAGAATTATTGAGCGGAAACCATTTTTTACCTCCCAAGGTCACCATGACCTTGACCTTTGACCTTCTGACATCAAAATCAAAAGGTGTCATCTACTGGTCATGACCAACCTGCATACCAAGTATGAAGTTCCTACGCCCAAGCGTATTTCAGTTATTGAGCAGAAACAAGTGTGACGGATGACGGAAGGGATGGAACGGGCAAAAACAATATGTAACCCCCATGAATTGGGGAGACATAATTAATTAATCTCGGTGAACATAGATTATGTAGGTGGTACCTGATCCATATATATGCTCTTTCAATTTCCCTTATATAGATGCTTTCTGACGCCTCTACAGCAGACGACGTTAGAAATCATCGTGACAAAAGGAGCAATTGCTCAAAACGAGCAATTTTTCAGTTTGCCACAATGTTTTTAAATCTTTTCAATAATAATGTTTTCATTTGTAGAGATTTTCCATATTTTTGCCTACATGATTTCAAAGTCGTCTGCTGCAAATTTGTTGTATCTAGGAAGGGTTAATCTGCAGCAGACGACTTTGAAAACATCTAGACAAAAAAAAAAAATCAATTAATGACAGTTTTACCAATGAATACAGTTCAAAACATTGTGACAAAAGGAGAAGTTATTTACTGCAGATGCGAAAATAATTCAAAATATGTCAGGATGTGTGAAAAGAATACTAGAGACTTATGATTCCTTGACTCGTATCCTGTATGTTGTAGGATTAGAGAAGGTTTCTAAATGTTCACTTTAAATTTCTACGTTAAACAACAAGTATCCGGTATGGGGGCCAATTAAGACCGTACAATTTTGTTACTGAACTACTAGGTAATGATAAATACCAAATATAAAACCTTCAACTCTTTCCCTCATATAGATGTTTTCTGATGCCTCTGCAGCAGACAGCTTTTTGAAAACATAGTGACAAAAGAAGAAATTGCACAAAACGTGCAATTTCTCCTTTTGCCACAATTTTTTCCACTTTTTGTCATAGGTTATCCATTCAATTATGGAAAGTTTCTATATTTTGACAAAATACGTTCAAAGTCGTCTGCTGCAGAATTGTCGTATGAGGGAAAGGTTTAAGAGGTTCTTTTCTTTAAAGTTTTCACTAAATATTTCTAAGTAAAACTATATGGATGGAACCAATTCTGAACCCAGGCTCATCAATTGTATTACTTTGAGAGAGTTTGATACCAGGATGCTTCCTGTCAAGTTTCATGTACAGATGTTTATGAGGAGCAGCCATTTTAATTCATTATTTAGTATTAACACATGACTATGGCTTTTATAGCACTTTGTACCAACACAGCTTACATTTATAAGTCTGCAGATAGATCTCTATCTGCTATTGCCATAACAATTTGGTCTTCCTGCAGTACAACTCTGTCATAAGGGTTGATTAAGAGTAAACCCAGATAACTCTCATCTCTTTTTATATATATATATATACACTGGCAACTGGCAACCCTCTATAATGCCCCCCCCTCATGAGCAATTCCTTCTTTTGATACATTATTTTAAAACACATCTGCAGCAGATGCATTAAATTGCATCCGTATGATGGAGCAGTTTCAGTAACATCTCGGTGGTATTATATCACAGTATGGGTCCTAACACAATGTCTGTTCTGTTGATCTATAAGCTTAAAATCCAATTTCATGTCTGCACACACAACTGTGTGATTTACTGGACAGATACAGCCTTTGTAATACTGTAGTTATGAGACAAGTCCAGGATTTATATTCCTCATTGTAACCATGTCTTTTTTCTTTACATTACCCACAATACACCAAATCTGAAGCAGACGCCTTTGAAAAATATGAAAAATCCCTATAAATATAGTGTAACAAGGGCATTGCAAAGCATGCTTTCCCTAAAAATCAAGTTGACTTTTCTCCAGTGTTTTTAACACTTTCCCAATTATAGATGCATTTTGACTTTTCTGCAGCAAATGACTTATGAAAATAATGTGACAAATGCCCAATTTACTCGTAACGGGTAATTTCTACTTTTGCCAAAATGCTTTTAACTCCATTATGAAGTAACTTATAATTTCATTTATAGTATTAGTCCATATTTTTGCCGTTGTGTTTTCAAAGTTGTCTTTTGTTTGTTGTAAGTGAAAGCGATAAGAGTAAGGAACTTTTCTAACAGAAGAATTATGTACTCTCACTAAACAAGTACTTAATTATATGGAAATACTTTCAAATGTGATTTATTGTCAGTATTTACCCATATCTGTACATACAATATTGACAAAGTTAACTAGAGCTATCACAGAAAGTGATTGATACCCCCACAGTACTGCAATGTCACATAAACATGGGAACTACAACTAGAGCTACCAATACAAGTGACTAATACCCCCACAAACGAAGCTTGGGGGCATTATATAGGAGTGAGCTTTAGGTCCATCTGTTGGATGGTCTATTGGGTTTTATGGTGCCCTGCGTGATGATAACAAATCAATTTTAATGATGTTTGGTACATCTATGGGTTATACCTTTCCCACATACATTGAATTTGCAGAAGATAAATTTGAAAACATCTAAGCAAAAACACAGAAAATCACTGAAAAACTTTATGGCAAATGAAGAAATTGCTTGTTTTGAGCAATTTCTTTGTTTGCTCACAATGTTTTCAAATGTCGTCTGCTGCAGAGGAGTCAGAAGGCGTTTATATATGGGAAAGGGTTAAGACTATAAAATACAAGCATTTAACAGGTTAAGAAAAAGGTTAATCCTTTCTTTCTCCCCTAAACAAAATCTGCAGTTGATAATTCTGAAAACATCTAGGTGAAAGACAAGGAAAATCTCTATAACCCTTTCCCTCATATAGATGCTTTCTGACGCCTCTGCAACAGAGGGCTTTTTGAAAACATAGTGACAAAAGAGGAAATTGCTCAAAACGAGCAATTTCTCCTTTTGACACAATGTTTTCCACTTTTTGTTATCCATTCAACTATGGAGATTTTCTATGTTTTGACAAAATACGTTCAAAGTCATCTGCTGCAGAATTGTCGTATGAGGGAAAGGGATAAATAAAAGTACAACTACAAATATTGAATACAATTGAAAACATTGTGGTAAAAGAAGAAATTGCTCATTGTGGTCATATGTTGGAAATGGTAAAAGCCTACGTAAATTGCACTTTCAAATGACACCACAATAAATTGCTCAGTGTGCTTGGTTTTTTTCAACATGTTTGAAAGGGTAAACCTTTAAGTACATTGCACTTTCATATGACATCACAATTTTCAAGTAATGTAGTGGATGTAAATTGGCTTTAATTCCATTAGAAGTTCTATATGAGGATTTTATATGACTCTTGTGACGGTGATGCGATAGTTTGTACAGGATAAATCCTGCAATGAACACAGAATAAAGACACAAAATTAGTTGTAATAGCTCTGGTAATGGTTTGATTTGTTGATATGGCAGTTTCAAGGAGAAAGGTTTTCAGAATAGAATATGTTCAACAAATCAATAGCTGGCGACAAATCAGTAGCTCCAGTTAACCCTTTCCCACATACAATACATCTGCAGCAGAAGACTGAAATTATCAAGTACAAAAATATGGAAAATCTCTATAAATGATAGTATGATAATTGAATAGAGTTGAAAACACTGTGGCAAAAGGAGAAATTGCTCATTTTTAGAAGTTGTCTGCTGCAGAGGTGTCAGAAAGTGTCTGTATGGGGGAAAGGGAGGGTTAAAGTGAGGAATTTTTCCTGATAATTTTGCATGTATGGGCGGGGTGTAATACAGATCTCTGCATACAGGTTTGGGGGCTGAAATTTGTAATGACACACCTGCATATTACATGAATACCCATAATGCATGAGTGATTACAAGTTTTACAATGGCCTCTATTTGGTTAATTGTGAGGGTTTTACTCCACTTTCAACAGTATTTCAGCCAAGTCATGAAAACAGAACACTCATTAATGATACCTGGGTACTTAGCCAGTATCAGGATAGGAAATGCACCTTGCTCAAGACGATCTACCATGACCATCATCAGAGAGAATCAAACCTTGGAATCTAACCCTGTCCCAAAACCTGCAATCCCCTCCGTAAAAAAACCAGTCTAACTCAAACACAAATATTCACAGATCCATGTGTCAAATACTCATGACAAAACTGTAAAACACTTCTCAAGTTGTGTCCAAAATCTGGATTTTTTTTTTTAATTTGGGTAGTCATGTCATTACGTCAAACAAGAGGGGCCTGATTGCCCTGGATCGCTCACCTGAGTTATGTAATGTGATTTGTCAACCCAACCACAATAACTCATTTTGCGGTCTGGTTAGGCAATTGATTATTAATATATGGGGAAATCAATTGGCAAATTTTAGCAAAATTAATCTTACATGAATAAAACGTGTATAACAGTTCATACACCATGTAAGTAATGCACTAATACTTGCTTGACATTGGGAACTTTAGTTTAAACTTATTTATTTTAAATCGATTGCGAAACAAGCTTTAAGCTTATATTAATCACGCTCGATGTCTGCTTCCTGGATACTTAACCAGTACTCGCGCCGTTTGTGTGGAAAAATCCCAAAGGCAGAACCCGCTCATTACGGGATTCGAACCCGGGACCTTTGGTACAAGAGGCTGACGCTCTACCTCTGTACCACTGTCTTCCACATTGGGAACTAATTAAACTTTTCCAACATACAGACTCTTTCTGATACCTCTGCAGTAGACAAATTTTGAAAACATTGTGGCAAAAGGAGAAATTGCTCACATTGTACAATTTTTCTTTTTGCAATAATGTTATCAACTTTATACCAAAAAAATTCTTTCATTGATAGAGAGCTTCCATAGTTTGGCCTAGATGTTTCTAAAGGCGACTGTTACAGAATGGTTGTATATAGGAAAGGGTTACGTGATATACCATATTTTTTTTTCTTTTCCAAATTGAAAACATCTGAAGGCATTTCAAATTTTATAGGAGCCAAAGAAAGTAACTGGAAACATTAATTTTGAAAAAAAATGTCTGCAGCAAACAGAACCATTTTAACACAATTCTGCAGAAAATAACTTCTGAATAAAGCTTGGCAAAAAGAGACATACATTGTTCATTATGAGCAATTTCTTCTTTTGCCAGAATGCATTGAACTCTATTAACCCTTTCCCTCATATGACAATTCTCCAGCAGACGACTTTAAACATATTTTTGTCAACAAGTCGAAAATCTCTATAATTGAATGGATAATCTATGACAAAAAGTGGAAAACATTGTGGCAAAAGGAGAAATTGCACGTTTTGTGCAATTTCTTCTTTTGTCACTATGTTTTCAAAAAGCCGTCTGCTGCAGAGGCGTCAGAAAGCGTCTATATGAGGGAAGGGTTAAATTAGTACACTTTTTCCATATTTTAGAACAGACGTTTTCAAATAAATCTGCTGCAGAATTGTTTCATGTGGGAATGGGTTAAATCAGTTGAACAGATATAAGGGGTTGGTGTGAGTGTTGCTTATTTCATGTCCTTTAATCATCATTTCACCTAAAAACCCTATTCTGTGGTTATTTTGAGTAGCCACAACATAGCTTTTAATTGACTTTTTGGGCAAAAACCTGTTTACCCCTTAATCTAGATGTCTGGTTGAAGGGTCAACTCAATTTAAGTAAGTGGTAAAGGAATCCTTAGAGATGTTTACAACATTTTAATTTTCTTGTTAACCCTTTCCCTCATATAGACGCTTTCTGACGCCTTTGCAGCAGACGGCTTTTTAAAAACATAGTGACAAAAGAAGAAATTGCACAAAACGTGCAATTTCTCCTTTTGCCACAATGTTTTCCACTTTTTGTCATAGATTATCCATTCAATTATGGAGATTTTCTACTTTTTGACAAAATACGTTCAAAGTCGTCTGCTGCAGAATTGTCGTATGAGGGAAAGGGATAAACAGACAAATCTTCAGCAGACAACTTTTGAAAACATTGTGGTAAAATAAGAAATTACTCATAATGCACTATTTCTTCTTTTGATACAATGTTTTTAACTATTGTTATTCCTTTATGGAGACTTTAAGTATGTTTACCTACATATTTCGAAGTCTTCTGCTGCAGATTTCTTGTATGTCACTATGTGGGAAAAGGTTGAACATTTAAATCCCATTTGTCTGAGACATAAATACATTAGGTTTATATGCTTTAGAAAAACAGTTCTTTCCTCCAAAGTTGTTCAACTATTTTCTCACAAGCAGACAAATCTGCAACAGGCTACATTTGAAAACATTGTGGCAGATGGAAGACAATGTTTATAATGAGCAATTTCTCCTTTTGCCAAAATGTTTTCATTTCTGATTCTTTTATCTATAGAGATTGAGTCACGCTTTTGCCAAGATGTTATCAAAGTTGACTGCGGTAGATTTGTGAGAAAAGGATAATATAATTAATTATATTCCTTTAAAATCTTATTACTGGTGTTAAATGTATTATGACTCACTTTAACTTGTGATGTTTGTTTTTTTTTACCCTTCCCCACATACAACAAATATGAAAACATCTGGGTGAAATGCAAGCATAATAATTAAATAGAGTTGAAAACTTTGTGGCAACAGGAGAAATTGCTTATAATGAGCAATTTCTCTTTTTGCCACATTGGTTTTATTTAAATGTCGCCTGCTACAGAGGCCTAAATGAATCTGCATGATGGAAAGGGGATTAAAACTGTATATTTGACCGTTATATGATATTTTAACATAGGAACTTTTCTGTGAAAGTATTAAATACCTGGTCCGTAATTGTTCAATGAATATTTTTTAAATGCCTTTCTGATGCCTAGGCAAACAGAATTCCGCATCATTCAAAATATTTGCAGGCATCTAGTGCAAAGGACATTGAAAGTATAATAACCATTGAAGTTTGATTTCAATTGGCCCAGTAGTTACAAGTCATGTTTGAAGGAACATATGTGTCCCCTGCCAATATTCCAGGAAGTTAAAGCTGTATGGACAGACACAGAGAAGGATGACAGACAGATGATTCAAAGTGACCCGTATGTATCTCCTAGCCAATGCAGGCCAGTCGATGGACATAGTTTGATTACAAAAACTCAACTTGAGCAATTTGTGCTGGAGTATGTGAAAATTGAAATAATAACCATAGGCACCTTATTTTTCCAAAACAACAAATACATTGAGTACTTACTTCACTTTGATGAATGCTACAATCCATGTCAAAAAGCCCTGAAATGAGATGGTAAAACAATGCTATTTCATATCTTCAACAAAATATTAAAATAATCTGATTTGACTTCACACAAACGTTTTTCTGCCATTGAATATTTTCCCACATACAACAAAACAATAGCGGATGACTTTGAAACACATTCAGACGAATTATTTAAAATCTCTATAAATGAAGTATAATTATTGAATAAAACTTTAAACATTGTAGCAAATGGAGAATTTACTTATGTTTACAAAAGTTGTCTGCTGCAGAAGCGTCTGTATGAGAGAAAGGGAAAGGGTTAAAATAATATTTCAATACAAATGTTGAAAAAGATGTCAGAGGAATAAGTGGAATAATATCATGAACAATGTTTTATGCTGCTTTCAAAAAAACAAGATGGCCATGATGGCCTCCTCTGAGTTATGCCAACCACATAGTCAATCACAATAACTCATTTTGCAGTCGGGTATGCTAATAGTAGTGTCAATAAGATATCCATTCAATTTGGCCTAGTGACTTTGTTTTTGACCAACCATGACCCACATTCGAATATGGCCTAGTTATCATCAAGACAAATCACTTTGACCAAATTTCAACATGCTCAAGTTAAAAATGAAGTATCCGGAGTGTTACTGTTAACAAGAATTTCCTTCAATTTGGCCTAGTGAACTAGAGTTCAATATTCAAAGTTAGCCTGGATATCATCAAAACATCCATTCTGACAAGATGTTAACATGCTCATGTTAAAAATATGGCTTATGGAATGTTAACAAGATTTTCCTTCAATTGGCCTCGTGACCTAGTTTTTAACTAACATTATCCATATTCGCACATAGTCTAGATATCGCCAGGAAAAACATTCTGACAAAGTTTCAAGCTGCTGAAATAAACAACATGTTAACAAATATTTCTCAAATTTGACCTGGTAACCTTGTTTTTTACAAGACATGACCTATATTCAACCTAGTTTTTGACCTCACATGACCCAGTTTCGAACTTGGCCAAAATCCAAGATTTAATGAAGATGTATGTCTGATAGACTTTAATGAAGATTGGGTGCAAAATGTTGCTTGTAGGGTTTTCACAAGGCAACACTTGTTGACGACGGGCAATAAACAACTCATGCCCGTCTGACGACGGCAATATGTGATCACAATAGCTCACTTTGAGCACTTTGTGCTCAGTTGATCTAAAAATTGACTTATATTATCAGGTTTCTTGCATCACTACCTTTTTTTGAGAGGCTTTGGTATATGAGCTAATGCAAATGATGAGCAAAGCTTCTGTGCACATACTTTTGTAATGGTTAATTTAACCAGCTAAATTTGAAGATTATGTTTATAGAATGTTATGCAAATGTTGTAATTCATTTTAACATTTGGACAACCCTTTGAATGTATAATATGAGTGGTGAACAATGACTGAACAATAACTATTTTCATATCTTACACAATTTCACGATATTCATTGCATGTGTAAATCATTAAATTAGGGTGACTCAATATTTTTATTTTTGGCCTGTGTTTCCTTCTAAGAGGTTGTCATGGATTCTGTGTAGGCTTCACTATAAATTTACAAAGTTTTAACTTCAAAATTTGAAAGCTTTTAGTCTTTTATTTCAACAAAAATAGTAACATTAAATACCAATGAGCAAAAATTTCATTTATAAATGGATATCAAATCAAATTTTATAAAAACACAGGAAAACATCACACTACAATAAACATCAGCCTATGCAGTCCATGGTATTGTCAATATATATATTCATAATTGTACAGCATCTTTATTTACCAATCAATTATTCTGATATTAGGAATTTGTCTCGAGAGTGATTAAATTTCCATAAAACAAGTATTTGAAGGAAAATATGTTATTCTAGCCAATAACCAGTGTCTATAACCAATAAAGACAGAATGTGAAGGATGAAGGAACAGATCGCGAAGAAGGGATCACTTAGCGGCACTCTGCATGACAGAAGTTAATTCTTCAGAGTCTTCATTGTTCTTTAAAATTACAACCCTAGTATCTCTGAATAAAAATAATTGCATACATTTAACTACATGTATTTCCCACATGCAGATATATTTTGATGCATCTGCAGCAATCAACTTTTGAAAATATTGTGTAAAAGGTGAAAATGCTTACAATGTCATGATACTGACAGACAATGGTGAAGAGATTCATTAAGTGATACAGAAAAAAAAAGTGATTGACATTAGACTGACCTTGTCCTGAGCATGTATCTGGGTGTCCAATGATTCTAATGACCCGTGATGTCTATTCCCTTCATGATCTCCATAGAACAAGGATGTCCATCTGAAATAAGTACAATGGTGATAACATAAAAACAGGTTTTAGAACAGAACAAAACTGTATTGAATCTTTCCGTCATGCAGACGCATTTAATTGCATCTTTAGCAGATAAGTTGTATGTGGGAAATGAATGAGGAAGTGTAAATTGCTTTCAATTATGCAAAGATATTTCATACACTTCTATATATATATCGAGATTTTACATGATGTTTTCAAAGAAAACATCTCCAAAAATGCCATAATGTTCAAATTGCTTCATTTAAAATAGTTAGAATTACAATAAAATGTAGCAATAAACCTGGTTAACTGCAAAGCAAGATGGTATTAGAAAAGAAAACATGTGAGACATGTAGTCACGGTTTAACATTTTTGGGTCGTACAGAAAACATAACCAAGTACTTTATCATATTATTTATAAGCAAAGTACTCTATAAGTCAAAAAAGGGTCATAATTCTTACAAAAACCTTTACTGAATTATGCACTCTTGGCTGTTGGTGGAGGTAATGATGGTAAGCTATATCTCTAATGGTTTTGAAAAAAAGTGGGGTGTTACAAAAATCTTAACCAAAATTCTAAGTCGAATAAGGGCCATAATTCTTACAAAAACCTTGACAGAATTATGTTCTCTTATCTGTTGATGGAGGTTATGATGGGGAACAAGTGTTGAAAGTTTCAAAGCAATATCTCTAATTATTTTGGAAAATAAATTAGGTGGGACGAAAAACTGAACCAAAATTTTAAGTCGAAAAAGGGCCATAAATCTTACAAACACCTTGACACAGTTATGTACTCTTGTCTGTTGATGGAGGTTATGATGGTGAACAAGTGTAATAAGTTTCAAAGCAATATCTTTAATGGTTTTGAAAAAAAAGTGAATTGGTACAAAACATTTAACCAGAATTCTAAGTTGAACAAGATGTGTTTGTGAAACACTGATGCCCCCGAATGGCAACATCTAGGTCAAAGGTCAAGGTCGCCAGGTCAAAAATGTTGGTACTGACAGAAAGGTCATGTCACAAGGTATACACATGTGAAATATGTTAGCCGTACCTGTTATGGTTCAAAAGTAGTGGTCAAGGTTAAAGTTTTTTTCGAGAATGGCAACATCTAGGTCAAAAGTCAAGGTCGCAAGGTGAACAATTTTGGTACTGACAGAAAGGTCATGTCACAAGGTATACACATGTGAAATATGGTAGCCGTACCTGTTATGGTTGAAAAGAAGTGTCAAGGTTAAAGTTTTTTTCGAGAATGGCAACATCTAGGTCAAAGGTCAAGGTCGCAAGGTGAACAATTTTGGTACTGACAGAAAGGTCATGTCACAAGGTATACACATGTGAAATATGGTAGCCGTACCTGTTATGGTTGAAAAGTAGTGGTCAAGGTTAAAGTTTTTTTCGAGAATGGCAACATCTAGGTCAAAGGTCAAGGTCGCAAGGTAAACAATTTTGGTACTGACAGAAAGGTCATGTGACAAGGAATACACATGTGAAATATGGTAGCTGTACCTGTTATGGTTCAAAAGTAATGGCCAAGGTTACAAGTTTTTTTCGAGAATGGCAACATCTAGGTCAAAGGTCAAGGTCGCAAGGTCAAAAGTTTTGGTACTGACAGAAAGGTCATGTCACAAGGAATACACATGTGACATATGGTAGCCGTACCTGTTATGGTTCAAAAGTAATGGCCTAGGTTAAAGTTTTTTTCGAGAATGGCAACATTTAGGTCAAAGGTCAAGGTCAAACAATTTGGTACTGACAGAAAGGTCATGTCACAAGGAATACACATGTGAAATATGGTAGCCGTACCTGTTATGGTTCAAAAGTAGTGGTCAAGGTTAAAGTTTTTTTCGAGAATGGCAACATCTAGGTCAAAGGTCAAGGTCGCAAGGTCAAAAATGTTGGTACTGACAGAAAGGTCATGTCACAAGGAATACACATGTGAAATATGGTAGCCGTACCTGTTATGGTTCAAAAGTAATGGCCAAGGTTAAAGGTTTTTTTCGAGAATGGCAACATGTAGGTCAAAGGTCAAGGTCGCAAGGTCAAAAATTTTGGTACTGACAGAAAGGTCATGTCACAAGGAATACACATGTGAAATATGGTAGCTGTACCTGTTATGGTTCAAAAGTAGTGGTCAAGGTTAAAGTTTTTTTCGTGCAGACGTGCAGACAGGCCAAAAACTAGATGCCCACCGAATCGGTGATTCCGGGGGCATAAAAAGGGCCATAATTCTTACAAAAACATTGACAGAGTTATGTATTCTTGTCTTTTGATGAAGGTAATGATGGTGAATAAGTATTGTAAGTTTCGAAGCAATACCTCTATTGGTTTTGAAAGAAAGTGAATTGGTACAAAAAACTTAACCAAAATTCTAAGTTGAAAAAGGGCCATAATTCTTACAAAAACCTTGACAGAGATAATGTACTCTTGTCTGTTGATGGAGGTAATGATGGTAATTAAGTGTTGTAAGTTTCAAAGCAATATCTGTAATGGTTTTGACAAACAAGAGGGCCATGATGGCCCTTGAATCGCTCACCTGATTTTTTATTTTTTTTTCACTTTAGCTATATAAGCCTCGCCCCCTGGCAGCCATAGTTTCCGACCAATCAACTTGGCTTGAAGGAATCTGATAGAGGGTCACCCTAGGAACATTTCTACAAAATTATTTGAAAATCGGCCAGATACTTTTGGAGGAGAAGATTTTTTCAAGTTTTCACTATAGCCATATAATGCAAACAAGAGGGCCATGATGGCCCTTGAATCGCTCACCTGATTTTTTATTTTTTTTCACTTTAGCTATATAAGCCTCGCCCCCTGGCAGCCATAGTTTCCGACCAATCAACTTGGCTTGAAGGAATCTGATAGAGGGTCACCCTAGGAACATTTCTACAAAATTATTTGAAAATCAGCCAGATACTTTTGGAGGAAAAGATTTTTTAAGTTTTCACTATAGCCATATAATGCAAAATAACCCTGCCTACTGGCGGCCATGTTTTTTGACCAATCAACATGGCTTGAAGGAATCTGAAAGTGGGTCATCCAAGGAACATTTCTACAAAATTATTTGAAAATCGGGCCGACACTTTTGGAGAAGAAGATTTTTTAAGTTTGCACTATAGCCATATAAGGCAAAATAGCCCCCCCCCCCCCCCCCCCCCCCCCTGGCGGCCATGTTTTTCGACCAATCAACATGGCTTCAAGGAATCTGATAGAGGGT